>JXCR01031426.1:0-12241 GCA_002079205.1 Phalaenopsis hybrid cultivar | reverse complement strand
ATAAATATTATTAAACTTTTTTGTATTTTCATTTCTTGACATTTGAGAAAATAACATTCTGCAACACAAATTATTCAATGAACTAAATTTTTTTTCAAATAAGCTGTTTACAAGACGCACAAACCAAACAGTTAAACAACTTATTCAGAACAGGGGCAAAATGGTCAATTTTTCATAATCAGCTGTTTTCCAGACGCACTAACCAAACAGCCAGACAGTTTATCCGAATCAGCTGGTCATCAGCAGATTATCAGGATAAGCTGCTTATCAGCAGAAGCTGGATAAGCTGCAGCTGCCCCAAACAGACCCTGAGACCATTCTCTTTCCTTTTTTGTTTGTCCAAAATTTTCATTTTGCATCTTTCTTTCATTTCATGTTATTTTCAGCATGCATCATGTATCATGTATTTATCCATTCCAACAATCCATGTTGAGTTGTAAGCGACAAAGTGAAAATTGGCCAAGCGCACCATTCGATGCTTGATATGTAAGTTTGTTTGAAATTATTGTTGGATGAAATCAAATTGTTTGATTGAGAGCAAATTCTTAGTGAAGCTTGTTGTGTGATCTCTAATCTCTTGGAGAAGCTTGGCGATCAATCTAAACTCTTGTGCTTTGGAGATTCAAGAGTTTTATCGTTAGATTTGTTTAAGATGATCCTTCCTTTCTGCCACACTTAAACTCTCGGCCCCTCTCAAGAGAACCATAGTTTAGCCACCACCTCAATCCCTTCTACAAGCCAGGCATACAAGTTTTACAATGCTACTGCACCACCCTATAACCAATCACCTATCCTAAGGGTGTTTCAGGATGAGCATGCTTAACTTTAGAGTTTCTAAGAAAGCACTTATTGTTACACCAAAAGATGGTTTTACATTTAAGAAATCAGCTTAACTGTGGAGTTTCGGACAAAGCACCATGCTTCATCCTAAGGGATCTCACACTATTGGGCTTAGCTGGCTTCTTTTGATATATTTGAGTATAAGAAGCTTGATTAGGAGAGAAGGGGTTAGATATAACTTATATTCAAATTTATATTCATTTGACCTCTTTTCTGTCGAAGTTTACGGAAACTATCTTGTTGAACTTTGTAGCTATTCAGATGGAGATTGATCTCTACAGGCTTATATATACTCTTTCCTGTTTTATTTTTGCCTGAGATTACATTATATATTTGCTGGAGTTGATTATAATCTTCTTTTATTTTCTTCAGGGCTGTTGATTTAATTCATAAGATTTTTATGTAAATATTTGCACTTCCAACATTGTTCTTAAATTTAAAGAACTAGGATTCTGATGAACTTATAAAAATCAATAATTTTTTTAGGAAGATTTACATGCATACCACTCAATTCTTCTGCATTTACATGTCCAACACCTAGGCTTCAATTTTTACTTGTATGACACCTTACATGTGCACGAAAAGGTGTATTTCGCTTTTTTTCAAGTTAAAATAGTGATATTTTGATGTGATATGAAATAGTTGGGTGGTATAACCGTAAAAAGCAAGGTTTTGTTTGATATATAAATACATGAGAATTAGGTGTTATGTATGTAAATACCCTTTTTTTTTTTAATATCCAAAGAATGCTAGCTTTTTTATTTGAAACTGCAAGCCAAATCAATTCTGTGACTTAAGAGCTTTGCACCTTGTTTTAATTTTTTGTATTTTGTTCATACAAAAATGCTCCACGTGCTGTTTTTTTTTTTTCAGTTGACATATCAGTATTAGCTGGAATTCTAGCCTATCGCAGTCTTTTTTTAAGCTTGCATCTATTCTTTAAGCAAATGGAATCAAAACTTAAGTTTGCATCATTTAGGTAAGTCAAAGGCATAAGGTAGTAGTCAATCTAAATAATTTTTATATTTATCTCAAAAAATAATATACCATCTATTATTTCGATCAATGCTTGATTAATCGTATAAATCTGAAATTATCAAAATTTTCCCTTGTGATTTCTTCCCTATTTGTCAAAACTTTCCTTTCTTAGACATAAATATCTCTGCTATGTCTGTTACTGCAAACCACAGTTGTTACAGAAAGGTCGAATCCAAGCTTTCCATTGTTGTTACAACAATAAATGTAACTGAGTGAAGCTCCTTCTTCCATAGGTGATATTTCAAGGTGCCCCTCAGACAATTTAGTATTTGAGGATGAATCCGAGAGGGGAAGCAATGCTCTTCTTGCAAGAGCTTGGTCTCCAGGATGGCAGAATGCTGATAAGGCCCTCAGTTCATTCATCAACGGACCACTGATTTACTACTCAAGGAACCGAAAAAAGGCAGATGGTACAACCACCTCTCTCCTCTCCCCCCATCTACATTTTGGAGAATTGAGTATTCGTAAAGTCTTTCATCTCGTCCGAATCAAACAGCTCGTGTGGGCTAACGAGGGGAACGAAGCAGGAGAAGAGAGCGTCAACTTGTTTTTCAAGTCCATCGGCTTCCGGGAGTACTCAAGATACTTGAGTTTCAACTTCCCCTGCAGCCATGAAAGACCTCTACTTTCTCACCTCAGGTTCTTCCCTTGGGTTGTTGATGAGGGCTACTTCAAAGCTTGGAGACAGGGAAGGACTGGCTATCCCCTCGTGGATGCTGGAATGAGAGAACTTTGGGCCACTGGTTGGCTGCATAACTGTATCCGTGTGGTTGTATCCAGTTTCTTTGTAAAAGTTTTGCAGCTTCCATGGAGGTGGGGGATGAAGTACTTTTGGGATACACTTCTGGATGCTGATCTTGAAAGTGATGCCTTGGGTTGGCAGTATATATCTGGAACTCTTCCGGATGGTCGGGAGTTGGATCGCATCGATAACCCTCGGGTATATTTATCAGTTTTAGTTGAAATTTCTCTTTATTTTCCTTTATGACATTGTTTAAGTTGTTTATGGTGTTTTTTGGTGTCATGATAGAGTTTTGTTTCATGGTGTTGAACTTGATTTGTTAATGAAAGTCATATCTCACGCCTAAACTTTCATATTTACATATACAGTACCTTGCTGCTTTAAGCCTATGCATGAAAAGGTGGATTTCACTTTGAAAAGTTGTGATTATGCTATTTTTGATGTGGTTTGAGTGCTATGTATGTAAATGCGCTTCTTTTTTTTTTATCAGAGATGTTTTGGACTTTATTTATGATTGATATCCTTTTTTTTTTTTAATTTTCATTGAGCTTTTAACTGTTTTAAAATCTAAAACCAATGGAAGTTATTATAATGGCACACTAATGCATGTAGCTTTATGTACTATTCTATAAAAGTGTTCAATCTTCTGGCTAAAACTTCTGTTACTCTTCTTTTTCTAACTGATTCTACTTACAAAGTTTGAAGGCTACAAGTTCGACCCGGATGGTGAATATGTTCGACGCTGGCTTCCCGAACTCTCGAGGCTACCGACCGATTGGATACACCACCCGTGGGATGCACCTGAATCTTTACTCCAAGCGGCAGGCATTGAGCTCGGTTCCAACTACCCTTTTCCAGTTATAGAAATTTCTACAGCTAAACGAAGATTAGAGGAGGCTCTTACAGAGATGTGGCAGATCGAAGCCGCTTCGAGAGCTGCCATGGAGAATGGGATGGAAGAGGGCCTTGGCGATTCCATGGATTCGCAATATATTGAATATCCTCTTGAAGGGAATATGGAAGCCGAACTTGAGCATACTGGGACGAATAATATTCAAACCACAACCAGGAGGTACCTGGATCAGATGGTGCCCAGCATGACTTCTTCATTACTCAGAATTGAGGAGGAAGAAATCTCTGTAGATATAGGTGACAGTGTGGAAGATAGCAGGGCTGAAGTACCGATAAATGCGAGTTTTGAAGCCCAGACTCATGGAGTTACAGATACAAATAGTACAATTCTACACCTCAGTCCTTCAAGGGTTGAGTTCTCGGAGGAGTCGTTGAGTAGTTACACAGAAAGGGGTCTGGTTCCTGTGTGGTCTCCTTCATCAGATTCAGTCCAATCGGAGCATTTTGTCACCCATGAAACTGGTGTTAGAAGTCGTGTTTATTTACAGAGGCATCCCCAGACACATCAGATTACGAATTGAGACCGCTTTCTCCGCCGGTGTGAGTTTAATGAAATTTTCCTTACCTATCGTTATTTAGTTTTCTTATGATTAAGAGGTTGTTCGGATGGATGCAAAAGGAGTGTCAGGTGTTTGGTTTGAGGAAAATAGAATGTACAATAAAAGTTTGAAGTGTTTCGAATTGACATATTAGTTCATTTTCAATGAATTCAGAATTCATCTGATTTTGGGTGAATTCGAAATATACCACAAGAGTGATGTTTTTCGGGTACCGACGCCCTCCAATATCCTCTGGCTCCCACCACCTACTGCCTTTATTTTACATTACTTTCATTTTTTCTTCGAACCAGACACAAAAGTTAACAAATGCATTTGTTTATATAGAATCACATAACTCAAAAATATTTCAATTACACCGAGTTCCTTTTACAATGTATAACTGTATTGTTTTTTCTATAAAACAAACAGCTAGCAGTCCTCATAATGAGCTTCTTTATTTTACTTGAGCAATTTTTCTTCTTTTGCTCTCTATTGCTTTCTTGTATTGATATTTACTCTATATAAGGTATTGCTGACAATAAAAAATTTCATCCAGCAGTTGGGAGGTGGAGAACACAGTACAGCCAAATGCTATCGGTTAGATTCTTATAATGGAAATCAGGTGTAAAAAATCCATCTTTTTGTTCCTCTCACTTTGCAGAGAATCAGATTCTGTAGAATATCGATGTACCACAAAGTTGCTGTATAGATGAATCTACCAGTGCTGTGCTATTAATCAGGTATCTTTAGTTTTATATGTGTGAAAAAATGTATCAAATTTTTATTTTGAAGCATCGTGTACCATAAAGTTGTGTAAATAAGCCTATCAGTGGTGTGTTATCATCAGATAATTTTGAGTTTGAGTGTTTGGTAAAACATCCAAATATTTTGCGGGAGCTTTATGCATAAAGTTTTTCTATAATAAGACTTGGAATTATGTCTTGTTTATCAGGTAATTTTAAGTTTACTGATTGCTTAGAAAATATCAAGCTTTTATTTGTTAGCATCTTTCTTCACTCTACTTATTATAGTTTTGAGTAATGGTTAATAGTTTTCTCAGTTAACCACAGATTATATAACAAGCTGTAGGATTTAGTTAAATGTTTTTAATAGTCCTGTTTGAAATGATGCTAAGCCAATTAGATGCATATTCAATGATTAAGAGAATATTTATAAATAAAAAACTTAAATTTCCAATATGAAGGTTGCATGCTAGCATGAGATGAAAGAGATTAGTTTTGACTATATGTTGATACTATCTTTAAGAGTACCTACCTATTATACTCCTGTGTGTGTTGAGGTTGTGAGATGAATGATGCCTTTGTTAAGTAGGGATATATAAAGGCTTATTACTTACTATTATTATAATATTTGACATTATTAAACGTCGACCAAATCATTTAAGACGACTCTCTCTAATCTTGTCTGCCAGTAGAGCTACACCAATCCTTTCATGAATAGATTTGTTTCATATTTTCTCTCTAATTGTCAAGCCACTCATCCACCTAAGCATTGTCATCTCAATAACACTTGACTTTGTTTTATACTTCTATTTTAAAGGCCAATATTCTGCACCACGAAACATTGCAGGTCTCACTACTATCTTGTAAAATACTTTTTTATCATACAATAGACCCGATGCATTCCTCCGCTTCAACCAACCAACTTTAATAAGTCTTGCAATAGATAGTTGAAAATTAATGTAGTATAAAAATAGAACAATCGGCTGTTCCAGATTTAGGCTTATATTTTTTTATTTTAAATTTATTTTAATCATTAGCATATCATATCTAATATTAATCCGACTTTAATTTACTCTATCAATCCTTCATGGGAAGTTCTGAAGCAGTCCACCTTCTGGATGGCAAATACTTACTGGCAAATACTTCCTAATTACAAGTTGCAATATGCTTACTGGCAAATACTTTGAAGTTAATAAGTTTTAGAGTTATTGATTTTTTTAATTGCAGTTTAGAGTTATGAACGATAAATCTGCAAATATTTTGAATCTCAGCATAGAAGACGTTTCCTCTCTGACTGCAATTTTTTTTTCTTATTTAATTTAAATTGCTAGACAATTTTCTTATTCTACAAAGCAACAATCATGAAAGTATTAAATTCTTATTTACTTACAAGACATAACAGGAATTGTCTTCGTATTTGAAACTATACTTAATTAGAGCTTCCTTGAGAAAATAAAAACAAAAATAAATAAAAGAGAGATCAATGGCAAAGCAGGAAGGTGATTCTTCGTAATTCATATTTACTGATAATAAAAATAAAAAATAAACTGATTTAATTCTTGCGATTTCTCTCATCAAATTTTTACATCAAAAAATGTGTTGTCTATCTGTTCTGTATTATTTCTCTGATTATATGTGAATTATTTTTTTGTGGTCAAGCCGATCAAAATCTCTCTACCAATATAGCTTGTTGCAATATAATTGTGCATACCCCTATGAATGTACATATGCATGAAAAAAAATGTATCTCACATTGTAAAAATTCAAATGGTTGTATTTTGTACATGAAGTTGGCAAGTGTATGATGAAAGACAATGAACATCGACACTAACCAAGGCGAAGATGGTGGACTAATCCTCAATAACTTTTGCAAATATATAGAAAGAATGTGACATCATCCCCAGCACAACATAGTGTGGCACATAAAGATGTAGATTTAATAAAATTATTATTGATTAAGAGCAAAGTGCAAAAAAGTTACTAAAGATCCCAAAAAATGATAAAATAAATTAAAAAAAATCATTAGTTTAGGAGTTCAATTCCCATACAATCTCCAGATTGGGTATGAAAAAATTTCAATATAAGAAACAGGTTCATAACAGAATCTTGCAACTGCAGGACTTCGGGTGGATCTAATACATGATTCTACTAAATGTAAAGGTAACAGGGACATTGTAAATTTTCCCCAATTAAGGAAGGCAAAAAAGACAAAAAAACGAACGAGCCATGTAATCATCTTTCACTCACATCTAATGGAGCAGTTGCCATAAATGGATTTAATCACTCAACTTTGAGGATAATCTTCATAAATTCATAAACAAAGTAACTGATGGCAGCAGAGGGTAAAACCTGAAAAAAAATTGAGTTAAATTAGAAAATAATTTGAATAAAAAAAATGCATGCTTTTTTTTTCGAGAAAAATAGATGGATGATTGAATAGAAAACTAAAATGAGGGACAATAATATTGTGTGTGCGCGACCGCATGTGTGAAAGAGAGAATACATATTGCTATTATTGGTTCGCTTCGAGTATGTTGTAAATTCGCAAGTTACGTTTGTAATTAGCTAAAAGTTGGTTAGTAATGTGTGCCCATGATTAGTATCGAAATCACTCTTGTAATTAGTGTTTATAAGGATGAGGCGGTGTTTGGCTGCAACCTTACATTGAATACTATTTATCAAATGCAGTAAATGTGAAACTTTGTGCAACGGATATGAGCTCCCGAGTGATGTTGCAGGAAATTCTTAAATCTGCCTCTCAATTGGATTTAGTAGATCCGGATTTACGTCATAAAAGATAGGGAACGGATGAAGAAAAAATAGAACGCGAAAAAATTGGACATAAGAAGCGTTGGATTTAATTTTCATTTTGTTTATGTTTGGTTGAACTTATGCTAAATCCATAGTTAAATCCTATTTAAACTATGCTACCAAACACTTCATAAGGATAGTTACTTAGTGACAAAGGTTTATATTCTAAAAATACTCATAGTGAGGGATGATGCAACAACAACAATAACAACAACAAGCCTTTATCCTACTAAGTATGGTTGGCTAAATGAATCATTTTTCTCCATTGCATCCTATTGAGTGTTATATTTTCATTTAATTCTAATAAATTAAGATCATTTTTTTATAAAATATACCCAAATCTTTCTAGGTCTATCTCTGCATTTCTTAACATAAGTCGAATTTAAAACATCTACTCTCCTAATTGAATCATCAAATGGGTCAACGTTTAATACGGCCAAACCATTTAAAACGACTCTCTATTTTTTTTGTTTAAGACTGGAGCTACACTAACCATATCACAGATATATTCATTTCGCATTTTCTCTCTAAGTGTAAATAAAAGCATCCACCTAAGCACTCATCTCAGCAACACTTAACTTAGTTTTATGGTTCTTTTTTAAAGGCCAAATTAAGCGCCATAAAGTATTGCATGCCTCACTATCATCTTATAAAATTTTACTTTCAGTCTAAGCGGTACTTTTCTATCATACAATAGGCTTGAAGCATTCCTCCACTTCAACCAACCAACTTGAATTCTACTAATAACATCCCCATCAATATCACCATCACTTTGAACAATAGACCTGAAATATCTAAAATGTTCACACATTTTAATACTTTAATCACCTAGCAACAACTCAGTCACTATAGCTACTACTACTAATTCAGTTTTAGTTATACTCAAATGAAGGCCTTTAGACTTCAAAGTAGACCTCCGTAATTCAAGTTTTTCCTAAGCTTTTTATCTAGTCTTATCCACAAGAGGAATATGATCAGTGAAAGGCATATACCAAGGTAGATCCTCCTGTAAATTTTCAGTAAGAGCATCCATAACTAAAGCAAAAAGATATGGGCTTAAAGTCGCTCCGTGATGTAATCCGACTGAAATAGTAAAAATATTTGGCCAATCCTCATGTTCGAACACAAGTAAAAACTCCAGTATACATGTCTTTAATGACTTGAATATAAATCATATCAACACCTTTCTTCTCTAGAACTCTCCAAAGGATATCTCTTGGAAGCTTATTGTAAATTTTTTTCTAAATTAATAAAAATCATATGTATATCCTCCTTATTCTCTCTGTGCTTCTCTATCAAACCTCTCCATAAAAGTATAGGTTCCATAGTAGACCCGCCTAACATAAATCCAAACTAATTATGGGAAATCTTTGTAATATGTCTTAACCTATATTCAATTACCCTGTCTTATAATTTTAAAGCATGAAACTTCAACTTAATTCCTTTATATTTTGCACCCTCTTGTGCATTCCCTTTATTTTTAAAAATGGGGACCAAAATACTCTTCACCCACTCCTCAGACATCTTTTTAGTTTTTAAAATAATATTAAAGAGTTTAGTAAGCCAAGAAACTCCCAAATCTCCTAAATATTTTCACAATTCAATTGAGATATCATCAAGTCCTACAGACTTTACACACTTTGTTTCTTTAAAGTCTCATCAACTTCTCTTTTATTAATGTGGCGGTAAAAATTAAACATTTTATTATTAATAATGATATTAAGATACTAAGGTCGATCGTATTCTCACAAACTTCATTGAAAAATTTATCAAAATAACTCACCCACTTATGTTGAATACTTTTTCTAAAAAAACTCTTATCAATTTTTGTCTTTAATACACTTTACTTTAGTTAAATCTTTACTTATATTTTTTTCTTTGTTTGACTATTTTATAAATATATTTTTCACACTCTTCGGTATTTAATCTATTATATCGATCACTAAAAATAAAGTTTTTAACGTCACAAATTGTTCTCTTAAACTCTCTGCAGGTCATTATATTTTTTCTAATTCTCTAAGTTTTTACAATCGAACTAATTTATCTTTTCCTGCACATTATTATTCCACCATCAGCTATTTCTTTTATAGAAAATTTTCTTATTAATTCTCTAAGTACATCTTTTGTCACTTATTTAATAGTGTTTGTTACTTTATCCGACATAGAATTTGCTTCTTCATGAACATCCCGAATCTTGAAATCATGTAATTCATTCATAAAAATAATTTTACTTATTTATTAGGTACCCTCATCTAAATCTATGACAGTGATTCTTAATGATCTTTATTTTATAACTCTTCATCATAAAATCCAAAACTAATAATCGAAGTTGAGTACTTAAATCCTGAATTGAAATGACCTTACAATCTTTACATTCTCAAAGATATCTTCTTCTCATAAGAAAATAATCAATTGGTGTTTTATTAAATCAATTCTTATAAGTAAAAATATCTTTTTTTAATAAAATATTAGCAATAACAAAAACACACGCTAAAAAATAATCTAATATGGCTCTACCTTATTCATTAATCACTCTGAAACCGTAGTCATCATGAATATTTTTAAAATCTTCTATCACTCTACCGACATGTCCATTTGAATCTCCTCCAATAAAAATTCTTTATTCAAGAGGTATCATTTGTATTAAATCTCCTAACGCAACCCTCCATTTTTACATCNATGTTTTCTTCCTGATGAATCCAACTCTGTCTGGTGCACCGTGCCAAGGAATGAAATGTTGGACTAAAGAGAGATGATCGAGAAAAGAGAGCAATAAGGGGGAGAGAGAGGAGGACTTCCCCCGGCCTGGAAGAAAATGGGGTGTATCGGGCCTTGTGGACCCTTGTTATTTCATGAAGCTTGATCTTACGAATGTGTGGAGCCAAAAAATGTCATTTTTATATCATAAAACCTTCTTATTTGTAGGAGATAAAAGAGGTAAAAAGTATATAAAAATTACATAGTCAACTCTGCTTTAAAGAGAAGAAGCTGAGACCACATTAGTTCCTTTTACCCTGACCGTTAGACAACCTCGAGATTCGTGATGGAATTAATAGATCAGTTGAGAGAACTGGTCGGCCTACTAATGTGAAGTGGCTAGAGGAGAGGCATAGCAGACCGATTGAGGTGAGGTGACCGAAGAAAAGAGCTTAACCAACCGACTGGTGCGAGGTGACCGATTGAAGTATTTATGCCTCCAGCGAGGACTTGTTTTGGCCTGACGAGGTCTTAGTATCATTTTATATCTATACATTTTAAGTTTCCTAACTTTTTTGCTCCTTAGTAGCGACAATTGCAATAAAAACAAGAAAATTTATATAATTAAATTATTAATCGTTAATGATATTCCCTGTTGTGCACCCTTTGCGCTCTATTTTTATCAACATTTGTTAGGTTTGTCATTTTGAAATTTTTCTGTCAAGAAAAAGGTCGGTCATCGGGGGAAGAGCCGAACATCAGAGAAAGAGTCGGCTGTCAGAAGAAGTCTTAGAATTGTCTGCCCCATAGTAGAATCTTGGAAATGTTCCCCAGAGAGAAGCCTTAGAGTTGCTTGCCCCGAAGGGGGAGTCTTATGGATGTTCGCCGCAGTGGGGAGTCTTAAGAGTCGTACACCCCTCGTGCAGCTTCTCTATCGAGTGTTAATTTTGTGATTTGGTAGCAGGATGATCATTTATGCACCCCTCGCGGAGCTTGTCAATATCGAGTGTCGATACGTCCTATGGGCCTTTGGTGATCGTTAAATACTACTTACGGAACTTGTCGCTGTCGAGTGTTAACTTTTTAATTTAGGCATAAGATGATCGTTTACACACTCCTCACGGAGCTTGTTATTGGGTGTCGATACGTCTCATAGACCACTAGCAATTATTAGACACCTCTCGCGAAGATTGTCGTTGTCGGATGTTAACTTTATAATTTGGGCTCATAAAGATCATTTCCGTACCCCTCACGGAGCTTGTCGTTGTCGAGTGTCGATACGTTTTATAAGCCTCTGGCAATCATTAGACACTCATCGCGGAGTTTGTCGTTGTCGAGTGTTAACTTTACAATTTAAGCGCAGGACGATCTTTTATTCCTCACCGAGCTTGTCTTTGTCAGGTGCCGATACATTTCATAGGCCGTTGACGATCGTTAAACACCCCTCGTGGAGCTTGTCGTTGTAGGGTGTTAACTTTATAATTTGGGCGCAAAACGATCGTTTACGCGCTCCTCGCAAAGCTTATAGTTGTCGGGTGTTGATACATTCCATAGGCCCTTATTACCAATCAGAAGATCTTGGTGTCGTCGTTAGTGTTATTATCCGGGTTCAAGTTCCCAAGTGTAGAGTGGCGACCTATAAAAAATGATAGACAGAAAATCCTATCCATTAGTCAATCGTCAGATAACCGAGACCTCGATCAAAAAAAGAAATGAAAGGAGAGCAATAGCAGATTTGATAAATAGATTTCAGAATAAATTAAAGGATTCAACATAATTGATGAGCTTAAGAAAAAAAAAGATGAGTATGTCTTCCTGCACATTAATAAAGAAAACTTAAAAAACAAAATTCCTCAGTCGAGATTAATTGATAGATGGTATGCATGATTTTCTTGAGCCCGCCAAGTTTTGACTGGAAG
>JXCR01031397.1:25366-36201 GCA_002079205.1 Phalaenopsis hybrid cultivar | reverse complement strand
ATCCTTCCAGTTTTTCGGTTTTGGCTTTCCCCTCGCTCTCGGTTTTCATCTCTCGTCCTCTCCTCTTTACGGTCATGGCTAAGACTTACGCTGGGGTCACTGCGGGGATTTCTTCATCTGGGTCTCCTCCAAAGTTTGCCTTATTTTCTTCTTTTCATGAATCGCTTGTTCTTGAAGGTGAATATAGTTTCATTAAATCTTTAAATCGTAAGGGGGGCAAAAATGCGCTTTTTCTCTCCGACTCTGAGAACACTATTCTCGCCTCTGCTTGTCATTTTCATTTAGTTGGTAAGTTCCTTTATGGGCTCCCGAAGTATGATTTTTTGATGAACTTTGAGTTGTTGAAATTATCGGGAGTGTGGAAGATCGGGGCCTTAGATAGCCTACATATTCTGATACAATTCTCTAATGAAGATGATTACGCTAAGCTTTTCGCCCGTAAAACAGTCCATTTTGGTGATGTTTGAATGAAAGTCCTTAAATAGACNTTATATTTGTCAAAAAAGAAAGTATAGAATTTCTGCTGGTATTGTTGATTAATCACATATAAGAGGAAACTATAGAAAAACCTACAAAGAAATAGGCAGGGGCGCAAGAAAGCAAATGAAAGCAAAGCAGACACGAGTTGTAGAGAAAAATGTTCAGTTTAGTGGTAAAGGAGGGTAAAAACGGAGGATTTGGTGACCAGGGATTTATGGGAGTNTTTCATCTCTCGTCCTCTCCTCTTTACGGTCATGGCTAAGACTTACGCTGGGGTCACTGCGGGGATTTCTTCATCTGGGTCTCCTCCAAAGTTTGCCTTCCCTTCTTCTTTTCATGAATCACTTGTTCTTGGAGGTAAATATAGTTTCATTAAATCTCTAGGTCGTAAGGGGGGCAAAAATGCTCTTTTTCTCTCCGACTCTGAGAACACTATTCTCGCCTCTGCTTGTCATTTTCATTTAGTTGGTAAGTTCCTTTATGGGCTCCCGAAGTATGATTTTTTGATGAACTTTGAGTTGTTGAAATTATCGGGAGTGTGGAAGATTGGGGCCTTAGATAGCCTACATATTCTGATACAACTCTCTAATGAAGATGATTACGCTAAGCTTTTCGCCCGTAAAACTGTCCATTTTGTTGATGTTTGAATGAAAGTCCTTAAATAGAAAAACGAGTTTGACCCTAAAACCGAGCTTCCTATTATTCCTATTTGGCTTAAACTTCCTGGTCTGAAAGTGCATTTGTTCAATCTTGAAATTTTATTCTTAATTGCTGCCATGTACGAAAAGCCTTTAATGCTTGATGCTCATACTTTCAATCTAACAAGACCCTCGGTTGCTAGAATATTAATAGAAAGGGATGTCACCTTATCTCCTCTGAAGGAGATTTGGATAGGCTCTAGTCATACTGGTTATTGACAGTCGGTTTTGCTTGAAAAACATCCATATTACTGCATGCATTGCAGCATGTTTGGTCATGATTCTGATCATTGCTTTCATTTACATCCAGAATTAAGGAAGTTTCCTACCACTCGACCACACCCTGGTGAGCAGAAATCTGCTCTTCCTACTTCCTCCCAACCATCTATGCAGACTACTGATGCTGCCATGGTTTCGGTTGACCCTCTAACCGTGGATGTTGCAGCTGTAGGGGGTTCGAATGATTTGCCTGCTCCCTCTTTAGATGCTACCAGGATGCCTCCTCCTGTTAGTGTGANGGAAAGCCTTTAATGCTTGATGCTCATACTTTCAATCTAACAAGACCCTCGGTTGCTAGAATATTAATAGAAGGGGATGTCACCTTACCTCCTCCGAAGGAGATTTGGATAGGCTCTAGTCATACTGGTTACTGACAGTCGATTTTGCTTGAAAAACATCCATATTATTGTATGCATTGCAGCATGTTTGGTCATGATTCTGATCATTGCTTTCATTTACATCCAGAATTAAGGAAGTTTCCTACCACTCGACCACACCCTGGTGAGCAGAAATCTGCTCTTCCTACTTCCTCCCAACCATCTATGCAGACTACTGATGCTGCCATGGTTTCGGTTGACCCTCTAACCGTGGATGTTGCAGCTGTAGGGGGTTCGAATGATTTGCCTGCTCCCTCTTTAGATGCTACCAGGATGCCTCCTCCTGTTAGTGTGAAAGCAGAGGTGGCTCATGTGCCTTTTCCCGTGGATGTTACAATTGGTAATTTTGCTGAACCCTATGTTTTGCCTGAACTTCAAACCGAGCCCTCCACTCACATACTTACTGTATCACCCAATCAAACTAAAACTGCTGATCCTGCTCAGCCTTCAACTACTGGGGTTACTTCTTCACAACAAGACCCATCACCATTAGCTGTTTCTGTCTTAAAATCTGAATGAAAAATTCAAAGATATAGCAGAAAACGAGATAGAAGTAAATCTGAACTTCCAAAATTGACACAACCAAATATTACTGATGTCACTTATCACTCAGAAGGTGAGCACTTGTACCTACCCCCTAGGATTGCTAGGTGGGAGGGTGTCATGGGCCATAATGTTTAATGTTTTGGTGTGAAACATTAGAGAAGTGGCAGACCCTCACTTCTTTAATCGTTTAAAACATTTATGTAGGGTCCATAAACTTGGTATTCTTGTTCTTTTGGAGTCTCTTGTTTCGATTCATAAAGGAAACATCATTAAGAAGCTTAAGGTTTATTTGCATTTCTGCAATGTGAACAACAAAATTTGGCTATTTTGGCAGAAGGATATCACTGTTAATATCATTGATGACAATGTGCAATATGTTCTCATTCAATATCAATTTGAAATGTTTTCTGATATAGCTACATTTATTTATGCCAGCCCTCTTTTAAGGGATAAACTCCTTCTTTGACAACAACTTACTCATATGGGGACTGTCATTATTGATAATTGGTTCGTTGGAGGTGATTTAAATATGATTATGTCGCCTACAGAGAGATGGGGGGTGCTAAGGTTGACACAAGTCTTATAAATCGTTTCTGTGAACACATTGAGGAAGCTGGCCTTTATGACTTTGGTTTTTCTGGCCCTCCTTATACTTGGCGGAGAGGTTTTCTTATGCAACGTTTGGATAGATTTTTGGGAAACTCTTAGTTTTTGAGCTATTACAATATGATACAAGTTAAACATTTGAATCATGCTGCTTCGGATCACAATCCTATTTTGCTTACTTTCCAAACATTACAAACATTCTCGCTATCATTTTTCATTCCAAACATTCTCGCTATTATTTTAAATTTCTTAATGTTTGGGCTACTCACACCACTTTCATTGACTTGATTAAGCGGGCTTGGGTTTCTAGAGGAAGTGGGATTCCTTGGCTTACTTTGTGGCAACTACATAAGAATGTGGTTTTTCATTTAAAGAGATGAAACATTGACACTTTTGGTAATACTCACTCTAGGGTTCTAAAGGCCCAACAGGAGGTGGATTCTTTAGAAGCTCAGGTGATTGCTACTCACGATCTCGTGTTTAAACTAGCGGATGCTCATCACACTCTTTTAGAGAAAATTTCTATTGAGGAAGATTTCCTTAGACAGAAAGCTTGTGATAATCATTTCAAGAATGATGATAGAAACACCAAATATTTTCATGCTACTATCAAACATCGCCGTAACATAAATACCATCATCAAGATTGTCACTGAGGAGGGCTCTGTTCTCACTGATATTGATCAGATTGGTTCTAATGCAGTTGATTATTTTTCTTCTCTTTATGCTGACACTCCACCTGTCACTGATATTATTTCTGGTTTTTTTGAGGACCAGAGAGATATGATTTACAATCTCTCTTTGTCTGACCCCCCTACTGAGTTGAAAATTTTCAATGCCCTTAAAGATATTAGCTCACAGAAGGCTCTTGACCCCAATGGTTTCACTTCCATTTTTTATATTTCATGTTGGAGCATTATTAAGAATGATGTTGTGCTATCTATTCAAAGCTTTTTCCAGGGAGTTGACCCTACAAAGTGTTTCTCTGCTGCTTTGATTGTTCTCATCCCTAAGTTTAATACAAAATCACACTGGAAGGATTTTAGACCTATATCACTAACCTCGGTTGTCTCTAAAATTATCAGCAAAGTGATTTTGACCCGTCTCAACCTCTCATTCCTTCTATTATTTCTCATCAACAATCGACCTTCATTAAAAGTTGTGATATTTCTGATAATATTCTATTGACACAGGAGATTTTACAGGATCTTGATAAAAATTGCAGGGGTGACAATCTGATTATCAAACTTGATATCAAAAAAGCCTTTGATACCTTAAATTGGGATTTCATCATCAACGTTCTAAAAGCTAGAGGTTTCAATACAAGTTTCTGCTCTTTGATTAAAAGATGACTTGCTNTTGACCCTCTAACCGTGGATGTTGCGGCTGTAGGGGGTTCGAATGATTTGCCTGCTCCCTCTTTAGATGCTACCAGGGTGCCTCCTTCTGTTAGTGTGGAAGCAGAGGTGGCTCATGTGCCTTTTCCCGTGGATGTTACAATTGGTAATTTTGCTGAACCCTATGTTTTCCCTGAACTTCAAACCGAGCCCTCCACTGACACTTACTGTATCACCCAATCAAACTGAAACTGCTGATCCCGCTCAACCTTCAACTATTGGGGTTACTTCTTCACAACAAGACCCATCACCATTAGCTGTTTCTGTCTTAGAATCTGATTGAAAAATCCAAAGATATAGCAGAAAACGAGATAGAAGTAAATTTGAACTTCCAAAATTGACACAACCAAATATTACTGATGTCACTTATCACTCAGAAGGTGAGCACTTGCACCTACCCCCTAGGATTGCTAGGTGGGAGGGTGTCATGGGCCATAATGTTTAATGTTTTGGTGTGAAACATTAGAGTGGGGGACCCTCACTCCTTTAATCGTTTAAAACATTTATATCGGGTCCATAAACCTGATATTCTTGTTTTTTGGAGTCTCTTGTTTCGATTCATAAAGGAAACATCATTAAGAAGCCCAAGGGTTATTTGCATTTCTACAATGTGAACAACAAAATTTGGTTATTTTGGCAGAAGGATATCACTGTTAATATCATTGATGACAATGTGCAGTATGTTCTCATTCAATATCAATTTGAAATGTTTTCTGATATAGCTACATTTATTTATGCCAGCTCTCTTTTAAGGGATAAACTCCTTCTTTGACAACAACTTACTCATTTGGGGACTGTCATTATTGATAATTGGTTCGTTGGAGGTGAATTAAATATGATTATGTCGCCTACAGAGAGATGGGGGGGTGCTAAGGTTGACACAAGTCTTATAAATCGTTTCTGTGAACACATTGAGGAAGCTGGCCTTTATGACTTAGGTTTTTCTGGCCCTCTATATACTTGGCGGAGAGGTTTTCTTATGCAACGTTTGGATAGATTTTTGGGAAACTGTTAGTTTTTGAGCTACTACAATATGATAAAAGTTAAACATTTGAATCATGCTGCTTCGGATCACAATCCTATTTTTTTCATTCCAAACATTCTCACTATCATTTTAAATTTCTTAATGTTTGGGCTACTCACATCACTTTCATTGACTTGATTAAGCGGGCTTGGGTTTCTAGAGGAAGTGGGATTCCTTGGCTTACTTTGTGGCAACTACATAAGAATGTGGTTTTTCATTTAAAGAGATGGAACATTGACACTTTTGGTAATACTCACTCTAGGGTTCTAAAGGCCCAACAGGAGATGGATTCTTTAGAAGCTCAGGTGATTGCTACTCCCGATCTCGTGTTTAAACTAGCGGATGCTCATCACACTCTTTTAGAGGAAATTCTTATTGAGGAGGATCTCCTTAGACAGAAAGCTTATGGTAATCATTTCAAGAATGGTGATAGAAACACCAAATATTTTCATGCTACTATCAAACATCGCCGTAACATAAATACCATCATCAAGATTGTCACTGAGGAGGGCTCTGTTCTCACTGATATTGATCAGATTGGTTCTAATGCAGTTGATTATTTTTCTTCTCTTTATGCTGATACTCCACCTGTCACTAATATTATTTCTAATTTTTTTGAGGACCAAAGAGATATGATTTCCAATCTCTCTTTGTCTGACCCCCCTACTGAGTTGAAAATTTTCAATGCCCTTAAAGATATTAGCTCACAGAAGGCTCCTGACCTCAATGGTTTCACTTCCATTTTTTATATTTCATGTTGGAGCATTATTGAGAATGATGTAGTGCTATCTATTCAAAACTTTTTTCAGGGAGTTGACCCTACAAAGTATTTCTCTGCTGCTTTGATTGTTCTCATCCCTAAGTTTAATACAAAATCACACTGGAAGGATTTTAGGCCCATATCACTAACCTCGGTTGTCTCTAAAATTATCAGCAAAGTGATGTGACCCGTCTCCAACCTCTCATTCCTTCTCTTATTTCTCATCAACAATCGACCTTCATTAAAAGTTGTGACAATTCTGATAATATTCTATTGACACAGGAGATTTTACAGGATCTTGATAAAAATTGCAGGGGTGGCAATCTGATTATCAAACTTGATATCAAAAAAGCCTTTGATGCCTTAAATTGGGATTTCATCATCAACGTTCTAAAAACTAGAGGTTTCAATACAAGTTTCTGCTCTTTGATTAAAAGATGGCTTGCTAATAATTATTATTCTGTCTTAGTTAATGGAAACTCTTATGGTTTTTTCACTGCTTCTCGGGGCATCAAACATGGAGACCCTCTTTCTCCTATTATTTTCATTTTAGTTTTTGATTATTTTTCTAGGATACTTAACAGTTTCCAATTCTCACATCCCCATGCTCAATTTTCCCACAAAGCCAAAATGACGGTCTCCCACCTTGCTTATGCTGATGACGTTATTATTTTTACTAATGCTTTTAAACCTGCCATAAAACAAGTGATGTAGCTTCTTCAGGATTTTCAAAACTGCTTTGGTTTTCGTTTGAATAGTGACAAATATCAGATGTTTTTTAACAAACAGGTTAAACAACATATTACTCTTTGGGGAGTTATGTTTACAGACTTTCGCTATGCTTCTCTTCTCTTTAAATATCTTGGGGTGAATTTGATAAGTGGAAGGAGAAAACAAATACATATGGATGATGTGATTGATAAAATCAAACGTAAAGTATATGATTGGAGAATTGTTTTCCTTTCTACTGGGGGCATGATCTCCTTACTTGCTAGTGTTCTTCAAAGTATTCCATTATATGTTTTGCAAGTGTTCAATCCCAAGTGAAGTGCTATTTGTACTATGGAGAAGCACTTTAATAAATTTCTTTGGGTGGGGAATGGTGCAAATAAAATTTGGAGTACTTGACATAAAGTTTGTAAGCCTAAAAAGGCTGGTGGCTTTGGTTTTAAAGCACTAAAACATGCTGTTGAAGTGAACATTTGTAAATTTTGGTATAAATTTAGATTGGGTTCCTCTCTTTGGGCCATGTTTCTGAAGCAAAAATATTGTGCTCATATTCATCCTTCCTTGGTCTCGTGGAAGGTTGGAGATTCTCGTACTTGGAAGGCTGTGGTAAATGCTAGAGATACAACAAATGGTTTCATTTTTTGGGACATTGGGGAGGGGAAGAGTTCTTCTGGAATGATAATTGGGGTTTTTCACATAACTCTGATTTATCTCACTCTTTTCATTCTAACTCTTTATTGGTCTCAAATTTCTTTGTTAATGATGATTGAGATTACTCTAAGTTATTTTTTATGGTTGAGGAACATAATGCAAAACATATTCTCACTATCCCCATTACTCCCACTCATAGGGATCTCCCCATGTGGAAAAGAAGCAATTCTCTCTCGGTTTGCAAACTCATTTATGACACTCTACACTCATATCGGGATTGGATATGGGGAAAATGGATTTGGCATAAATATTTATCTCTCTCTATACCTTTTTTTCTTTGGAGATATCTTAAGTCTTTAATCTCAATTGATGATATTCTTAAGCTTAAGGGCTTGAAATTAGCCTCAAGGTGCCATATGTGTAAAATGGAGGATATAAAGCACATTTTCTTCGAGTGTGCTTTCTCTTTAGATGTTTGGGATATGATTGGCTCTTATTTTGGTTTCTCTTGGATACATAGAGGTTCTTTAACTAGTTATTTGTGGCAATGGAAGGATTATGATGCCTGTCAGGAGAGGTTTCCCCTCCCTTTATTGGTTCTTTGGTTTTTGGGAACTCCAGAAACAGCTTTAAGTATCTCACCTCTCCCTCCTCTACTTCTATGATTGTTGCCTATGTGATTGTCAATTACAATAAAGTTTTACGAGCTAGTTCTTCTGTGGTTAAAGTTTCTAAGCCCCTAAGCTTATTACATGGACTCCCCCGCACACTAATTATGTGAAATTAAATGTTGATGACTGTTGACATCCTGATTATGCTGCGGTTGGGAGTTTATTTAAAAATTCTGAGGGGAGATGTCTTTGTTATTTCGCTTCGCCAGTAATTGCTGAAACTCCATTGACTGTAGAATGTTGGGGAGTTTATTTGGCTTTAGTGGTGGCTAACATTTTCAATTTTCATAAATTAGAGGTGGAGATGGACTCTAAAATGCTTTATGATATTTTGGTTGGTACCTCTTCTCCACTCTGAGATTTTGTTGATAACTTTAAAAGAATACTAGCTCTTATAGCTGATAAACATCTTGAGGTTAACTGAAAGTTTATACATAGATAGGGCAATTCCCCTGTCGATTGGCTTGTCAAGCATGCAGGGGAGATCTGTCACGTTGGCATACACCCCACTGCCCCTCTTCAAAGACTCATCATTGGAGATATTTTAAATCTTCCTTATGTTTGGTTTTAAGTTTTTTATGCTTTTTTGGCCATCAAATGAAGCTCTATTCGGTTTGGCTGGGCATTACTGCCATTTTTCTCGCGGTTCCCTTCTATTTTGTTTTGCTTGGTTGTTTTTATCACTTTTTACAAGGTGATCTCTTTTTTTGGAGTTACGGCCTGTGCTGGAGTCCCTGCTCACAATCTTTTTGGAGATATCTGCTATACCGATGACAGCTCTTCTGCATGATTTTCTTTATTTTTTCTCTTTTCAAGATACTTCCAAGATATACAAGTACACATGATTAATTTTTTTTGACTTTTTTGGTTTTTGGGTATACCTGTATTTTGGAAATTCTTTTTTGGGTGAGTTGTACTGCGGGGAGAGGGACCCCTAGGGGTGAGTTAATTGTATTTTTGTGTTTTCTAGAAGGANATGATTAATTTTTTTTGACTTTTTTGGTTTTTGGGTATACCTGTATTTTGGAAATTCTTTTTTGGGTGAGTTATACTGCGGGGAGAGGGACCCCTGGGGTGAGTTAATTGTATTTTTTGTCTTTTCTAGAAGGAANAATAATCGACGAATAGTATCATAGGTCCTTCCCTCTCCCTTATTGAAGATCCTTGAGGTAGGAGATACTATTTTGATAATCTAACCTCGTATCCCTCGTTTAAGCACACATAAACAATGTCGTTATTGCCCTCGCCACCTAAACAATGTCGTTATTGCTCTCGACATTGTTTATGTGTGCTTAGACTTATCCTAGTCCGATGATCCATATGTGGCGTTTAGAAATTTCCCCAATTGTCAGGAGGATTTGAGTTAATATCCAAGCTCAAATCCCGGTGCATTGGGTTTTATTGTAGGTTAAGTCATTGAGGGAATTTCACTGTTGATTTAATTAAGGAAGCATGGGTCACGTCTCAGTGCATCATTTCTAGTGTTTTAGTCAGTTTGTGAATTAGGGTCAAGTGTCTAGTTTCATTGTGCATTTGAGGATTAGGTGAATAAAGTCTTACCTAAGGTATGTTCCTAAAATCTTGGGAGGTTACACTGCAGAGATTAGGTAGATGGACTCTCACCTAAGGTGTGCTCCTAAAGACAAGGAAACCTACATTGAGGATTAGGTGGATGGCCCTCACCTAGGGTGTGCTCCTAACATCTAGGAAGCCTACACTAAGGGCTAGGTGGATGGGCTCTCACCTAGGGTGTGCTCCTAAAGACTAGGAAACCTACATTGAGGATTAGGTGAATGGGCTCTCACCTAGAGTGTACTCCTAAAGACTAGGAAACCTACATTGAGGATTAGGTGGATGGGCTCTCACCTAGGGTGTGCACTTAAGCTCTAGAAAGCCTACACTGAGGATTAGGTGNGCTGAAGTTATCTGGTATTTGGAAACAATAGAAAATTGTTATTAATTATGTTGATTTTCTCTTTGGCTTTGTTTTTTTTACTTGCTATTCTCTGTATCAGGATAATGCCATTGTTCAATAGAAGTTTAGATGTAAATTCAGGCTGCTGTTAGCTCTTTTTAAAAAAAGGGACATTGACATACATGCCACAGAATTCTTATTTCTCCACATATCTAACATTAAAACATTTAAATTTACATGCATATCACTCAAACCATTAACATCACATAAAAAATACCGGTGTGAGTGTCTTGTAGAGGAAGAGGAAGCAGGATGAAGAAGAAGATCTCACATAGTGTTGGGCTGAGCCGAGGGAGGAGGTTTGGAGAAATTGCGTGCATGAGAAGTTTTTTAAACAATAAGTTTATTTAAGTTATAAAGATTTTATGTTTATTGTTGAAACTTGGAATAGACTAACACAATTTTATTGATAGGAGGGATATTTAAATCCACTTACAATAAACATAATAATAGAAAACAATAAATACAAAATAAAATAATAAAGAAAATAAAAAAAAGAATAAAACAAAAAAGGAAAAATATATTTAGGGAATAAAATCATATAATAAGTAATAATAACATAGGGATAACAATTATAATGTAATTTATATAGCGCACACACACAGATATATATATATATATATATATATATATATAAATATAT
>JXCR01031397.1:2298-24894 GCA_002079205.1 Phalaenopsis hybrid cultivar | reverse complement strand
TACACATATATATATATATATATATATATATATATATATATATATATATATATATATATATTAATTTGATGAATAAACTTAAATGCATTTGATACAAGCTCTAAAAGTTCTCTGAAACGATGAAAAAATGTCAGCCTCAAGGAAAGGTTAGGGTTTTAATTCTAAAAATATTTTGTATAAATTAGTAATGTGCATGTTAATATTAATTACAATAATTAAAATTAAAAGTTTAAATGTTGAAATCTTAAAATAGTGCAATATAATAATAATTGATAATTAAATTAAAACATTAAGTAATAATTGAATATTTTATATTTTATTGGGATAATTTGATATAAATAAAACAATTTAAGGCCAAGCAGACCGTCCATCATCAAGGTTAGTAATCATGTTTTTATTCTATGATAATATTTTTTTTCTAGACCAAATGCATTCAATAGTACTATCATTAGATATATTGAAACTATTGCAAACTCAAGATTTTGAATTCTAGTTTATTTTTTTTGTTCATATTGTAGGATGGATGCACGTGCATTTCATATTATTGAATAATCCGACTCCTATGCAAACGATAAATAAATATTTTTTTATTAGAAAGTGATATTTTTATTTGATACTTGTTTGTGCATGATTTATTATGATATCATTATCCTTAATGATACTAGTGGGGGAACATTAAGTTATTTGTGCACATATATGAAAAATGATATCGTTACCTTTAATTGATACAATTTTTAGACGCCAATTCCTATGACGGTTGTATAGATATGAAATGATATTGATATTATAATGATATAGATTTTTTGAATAATATGTTAAAAATAACCGTGATGCATGTTCTTTTTCTTGTATTTCTGTAGTTTAAGAGGATAAGTATTCATTAGCTTGTTTAACTTATTATATTTTTAAACTAATTTTTTAGCTTAATTAAGCGATTAAAGATGAGCTATAGAAGAGAAAACAATTATAGAAGATGCGAACAACTAGTAACGAGGTAAAATTAATTTTAATGTCTTAAGTTAATTTGATTAGTGACTCATTCATATGTTAAATTATAGACAAATAGAGAAAATTTAAATTCACATCGTCCGACCATCTGTACCCGCCTTGGTTAATTCCAAAATAAAATTTGACATCAGAGACGAGGTTTAGGTCTAATTAATTAAATTTTGATGAAACAACCGATAGGATAACTATAAGAAAATTTTAATAATTATAAAAATTAAAGTTAACTCTAAAGTAATCCATTCAGACATAATGATACACCTGAAATTATAGAAAAAAATCCGATTGAAAATGAAGAAATACAACGCATTATTAATGCGAACGTGAATATTCTCACCCAAATGATAACAGTGTTGACTCAAGTGATTCAAGAGTCCAGATTGCAACCTATCAGAAATGATACTTTCGTTGTAGATAAATGCTTGAAGATATTTCAAGATCTGCGCCCACCTTTATTCAAGGGAACTGAAGATTCAATTGAAGCGGAGAACTGACTAATGATGATAAATAAGTTACTAGACAACATGGCTTCAATTGTTGGCGACATTTGTGCTTGATGGAGAAGCTAAAAGGTCGTGGTGCGAGTGATGTGCCCCTGGTGTGTGTTGTTTTTCTGCGTATTTTATGTCAATTTAAATTCTCGGTAATGATGCTAAAAACTTGACCCTTCCTGAAATTACGCAATAATTTAACTTTCAAAAATATAACAAAAAATTTGACCCAATTTATATTAAGTAGTTAGTGTGCAAAATCGAAATGTTATAAAGTATATAAAATAGTTTACACACTAGAGGTTCCACACAATTGTACGCATCGCTTCAAGTAAGATATGCATTTCTTTAAAAATCTCAGTATCGATCCCACAGAGAAGCAAGGTAAGAAATCTCTTAGGGTGATTTTAGTCTGCTACTATCAGGTCTTAGTTTGGAAGGTGAAAGTTCTTATGATGATAACGTAAAACAAAATATTCAAACTTTAAAAATTAAAGGAAAAAAGACAAGTTAAAATGAGTTTAATGTATGCTAACTGAAATCTAACTAAAAGAACTAAGTTTATTAAACTAATTTCTAAACTTCAAAGTTAAATTTATTAAAAACTAAACAAAATTTTGTGATGAAGAGTTCAAATTTAAGAAAACATCATTCTCCTTTATAATGAGTTTATGGTTAATGAAGTAATTAAAATTGTTTAAAATTATAAAAAATTGTATTGTGTCAAATAAAAACAATCCAGTTCTTTACCATTTGTCAAGCGCATAAATAATATTGGCTAATCCAGAGTTTGGTCCCTAAATTCATGGTTAGATTGGGATGATACTGACTCTCACTTTAGAGCTCTCACGTCCCCTCGCCTGAGGGCTAATATCTTGCTTTAGTTTCCAAACACTTGGACCAAATTGACGATTTTAGTCTGTCGACCTAAAATTTTCAATTCTATGACCATCAAATTATATTTCTCTATTTATTTGCACTCAACCGCATGGACTACAGTATCATCCATGAAATTAAATGTGACTCTCACATTATTGTAGAAAGTATAACTTTTTTGGATCTTATGTTTTTCAACAAATTTTAACATTTCAATTGGCCAGTTTGATAAGTTAATGAAGATCAGAGTTTGAATTATCTCAATTTATTGACATTTAAAATTTTTAACAATAATATTAATTCTTCTCAAAACCATATCTCATTGTAGGGAGAATGACAAAGAAGACTAATCAGAATTCATGAGGAATATACAACAAAACATGAATTATATATAAAAATAAGTTTGCAAAACAAAGAAAGTAAAAAACACAACTTTTCTCGAACTCCTTAAACGATCCCTTGAAGTTCCTTTGAAGCACTTTCTCTCTTTACAATCAATACTGAATTCTCCCTCGGAAGTGTAATGAAGAAGAAACCTTTTACTTTTCCTCTCTTATGAAGCTTGAAGAAAATCCTCTTCAAACATAAGACTCCACACCATACACAATAAGACAAGACACCACACGACAAAAACACCACCCAACTTGAGAGGTGCGAGCCCCCTTATTTTGAAGAGACAATTTCTTCTTTTTCCCAAAAGACACATCTTTTCATTCTAAGAGATAAATCTCTTCATCCAAGAGATATATCTCTTCATTCAAGAGCCTTTCCCAAATGCCTAGATTTATTGAACCACTCAATGGGGCGTTTGATTTACTTAGAGTCTTCTAGAACATCTCAAAATAGTAAAAAATTGCCAAAAATTCGTCCATAGCCATTTTTGGCGCTGGTTCTGGAGCCTTTGACGTCTGTTCTTTGGCTGGCGTCTGTTCTCTGGATTCTGGCGCCACCTTGCAGCAGTTTCACTGTTTGGCTCCGTTTCGCCCCGTTTCAGCTGTGTTTCACTCTTAATAGTTCTACCTACAAAGATAAACATGAAAACAACATTTCTTTAAAGTGTAATTTTATTCAAAAACATGTGAGAAATGTAAAAGATATTAAACATAGAAAGACATCGAAATGTGCCAGGTCATAATTTTTTTTCTTGCTCGTTTTTTACTCTAAATTGCACAATTTTTGCTTCATTTTCTCCAAAAGTTCATCTCTTGTACCTAAAGCAAAAAATATGCAAAATATCTTCCTTTAAAGTGGAATATCATTAAAAATGAGTATAAAATATATATGAAAAAGTAGGTAATTTTTAGGCGTGTCAGCGGGTAGTGTCAGGACAAGTTAGGGGACATACTCAACACAATGATAAGTTAAGAAGAGTTCATAGACCTTTTTAGAGAGTGGTTTGTATCTCTATTCGCTCGATGACAGATCCAGTACAAATTCATCAAGTTGAAGCAAGAAGAATAGACGGTCATGCAGTAAGAAGCATAATTTACTGCACTATCTTGGTATGCATCACATTATGATCGCTACTGCAGAAGAAAAGTGCTGCAGATTCTTTTCGGGATTAAAAGAATCTATTAGACAACCGTTAGTACTTTTAGGCATCAATGAATTCTCAAGCTAGAAGAGTAGACATCGACGATCAACTTACTCATAAGCGTAAGGAGATGTACAAGAGGAAGACTGCAGAAGAACATGTAGATCACTCGGAAGGATCCAATGAGAAGAAGTTCAAGTATAATTCAGGTGGAGAGGTACGACATAAGATACTGAAATAACTTGTGCCAAATACGGAAGACAACATAAAGGTGAATGCTTGACGGGCTCTTACACTTGTTATTGATGCCGTCAGCCTGGTCATATAACAAGGTATTGTTCATCTCTTGATCAAAAAAGCGCCGAGGATCAGAAATCCAGTTAAACTCGTTCACAGAAGTTTGCAGGCGGTCTAAAAAAGATAATGTCTATAGCTTCGACTCCAACTCAAAATCAACTAAGACAACTTGTTCAACCTTGAGTATATTCCCTTGCTTATAGTGAGCTTGAAAAACCTGCTCCTGGTGATGGTGATGAGGCCTGATTATTTTGACGTTTTTTAGTATGTTTTCGTGCTCCAATAACTATGTGGTGTGAAGTATAGTTGAGTCGTCCTATANATATATATATATATATATATATATATATATATATATATATATATATATATATATATATATATATTGTTGTATGTATGTATGTATATGTATATAGGTAATTATAATATGTAAAATGCTATAAAAATACTATTTAATTTTTTTTGAGAGGCGCAAAAAATGAGATATAAAATTTTGGGTAAATGTTTGCTATATACCTTTGCTAAATTTTGGAGTATTACCTTAAAAGAGATGGGCACAATAGACGCATCTTTCATCTATTGATTTAAGATTATGAGTGAAAATCTCAGTTGACGGAGAAGCTGCAATCTTTGAGGGAGAAGGGATTTTTGTCCATTTAAATGTACTTCTTGAGCTCTTACATTCGGATGGGCATTCAAAATATTTAGAGTAATTGTGGCTAAAGATCTTTCAAAAAGAGCAATTGTGAAAGATGCCTTCTCATTCAGCCTTCTATCATTAATCAATAGAAGATGTGCCAATTTGTTCCTCCTTTTGAAGAGGAATGGTAAGACCTATTTCCACACGGGTCTGGTTTACTGATGGCCTAGAAAGACGGGCAATATCAATCCAATTTACAAAAATGAATCAAAATAAGATCTAAAAAAATGTGAAGTTGATTGATTGAAGTGATATAAACATAACCTTGGATATTCACCAATGCAGGGGTGATCTTTTGTTACTTGGAAGCATCAAAATGGGTTCACCACTTTAGTATTTTTGTNATGGTAAGACCTATTTCCACACGGGTCTGGTTTACTGATGGCCTAGAAAGACGGGCAATATCAATCCAATTTCCAAAAATGAATCAAAATAAGATCCAAAAAAATTTGAAGTTGATTGATTGAAGTGATATAAACATAACCTTCGATATTCACCAATGCAAGGGTAATCTTTTGTTACTTGGAAGCATCAAAATGGGTTCACCACTTTAGTATTTTTGCAAAAAGCCATTGATGTGTATGTGTGAATGACAAAAGTGCCCGGTGTAATTTAACTCAATGAGAAGTTTGTTGATACTATGACGATGATTAATACGATCAACTGAAAATTCACTTACTGCAAATATGGCATGAATTTGCAAATGGTGATATCTATGCTGGACAACATGAAAAGAATTTTGTAACAATAATTCCAGAGAATGGTTGACCAAGTTCAAAAATTTTCAGTGAAAATAAACTCAGGTTCGTCTTAGGACGTAAAAGCTTGTTTGTGAACACAAGAATTTAAGGCTTGTAAAAAATAGTAGTGTTGCGATCTCAATTGGTTATTGACTTTGTGGTGAAACCTTGAGCTCAGCACGCCATCTTTGGGGATCTTAGATGTATCAACAGTTGCATTATTATTATCCTATGCCATGAGCGTGCACTTTTGGCATGATTCTTTTCTATCTTTAATCGAAGGCTTATAAATNGTGTTGCGATCTCAATTGGTTATTGACTTTGTGGTGAAACCTTGAGCTCAGCACGCCATCTTTGGGGATCTTTGATGTATCAACAGTTGCATTATTATTATCCTATGCCATAAGCGTGCACTTTTGGCATGATTCTGTTCTATCTTTAATCGAAGGCTTATAAACTTTCAGACTTTATTTAGAAACAGTGAAGGCACTCCTGAGTGCAGGTTTAACTTTATTTCAGGTTTTCAGGTAATGAGCGCTCTTGAAAAGTTGACAAGAGGAGTTGCTTGGGGAAATCTCGACGTTCTCCTTGTTGATATGCCCCCAGGAACGGGGGATGTGCAGTTGAGTATTTCTCAGCGGCTGAAGTTATCTGGTATTTGGAAACAATAGAAAATTGTTATTAATTATGTTGATTTTCTCTTTGGCTTTGTGTTTTTTACTTGCTATTCTCTGTATCAGGATAATGCCATTGTTCAATAGAAGTTTAGATGTAAATTCAGGCTGCTGTTAGCTCTTTTTAAAAAAAGGGACATTGACATACATGCCACAGAATTCTTATTTCTCTACATATCTAACATTAAAACATTTAAATTTACATGCATATCATTAACATCACATAAAAAAATACCGGTGTGAGTGTCGTGTAGAGGAAGAGGAAGCAGGACGAGAAGAAGATCTCACATAGTGTTGNGAGGAGTTGCTTGGGGAAATCTCGACGTTCTCCTTGTTGATATGCCCCCAGGAACGGGGGATGTGCAGTTGACTATTTCTCAGCGGCTGAAGTTATCTGGTATTTGGAAACAATAGAAATTTGTTATTAATTATGTTGATTTTCTCTTTCGCTTTGTTTTTTTTACTTGCTATTCTCTGTATCAGGATAATGCCATTGTTCAATAGAAGTTTAGATGTAAATTCAGGCTGCTGTTAGCTCTTTTTAAAAAAAGGGGCATTGACATACATACCACAGAATTCTTATTTCTCTACTTATCTAACATTAAAACATTTAAGTTTACATGCATATCACTCAAATCATTAACATCACATAAAAAATACTGGTGTGAGTGTCGTGTAGAGGAAGAGGAAGCAGGACGAAGAAGAAGATCTCACATAGTGTTAGGCCGAGCCGAGGGAGGAGGTTTGGAGAAATTGCGTGCGTGAGAAGTTTTTTAAACAATAAGTTTATTTAAGTTATAAAGATTTTATGTTTATTGTTGAAACTTGGAATAGACTAACACAATTTTATTGATAGGAGGGATATTTAAATCCACTTACAATAAACATTATAATGGAAAACAATAAATACAGAATAAAATAATAAAGAAAATANTTATTTAAGTTATAAAGATTTTATGTTTATTGTTGAAACTTGGAATAGACTAACACAATTTTATTGATAGGAAGGATATTTAAATCCACTTACAATAAACATAATAATGGAAAATAATAACTACAGAATAAGATAATAAAGAAAATAAAAAAGAATAAAACAAAAGAGGAAAAATATATTTAGGGAATAAAATCATATAATAAGTAATAATAACATAGGGATAGCAGTTATAATGTAATGTATATAACACGTGTATTTATATATATATATATATATTAATTCGATGAATAAACTTAAATGTATTTGATACAAGCTCTAAAAGTTCTCTGAAACGATGAAAAAATGTCAGCTTTAAGGAAAGGTTAGGGTTTTATTTCTAAAAATATTTTATATAAATTAGTAATGTGCATGTTAATATTAATTGCAATAATTAAAATTAAAAGTTTAAGTGTTGAAATCTTAAAATAGTGTAATATACTAATAATTGATAATTAAATTAAAACATTAAGTAATAATTGAATATTTTATATTTTATTGGGATAATTTGATATAAATAAAACAATTTAAGACCAAGCAGGCCGTCCATCTTCAAGGTTAGTAATCATGTTTTTATTCTATGCTAATATTTTTTTTCTAGACCAAATGCATTCAATAGTACTATCATTAGATATATTGAAATTATTGCAAACTCAAGATTTTGAATTCTAGTTAATTTTTTTTGTTCATATTGTAGGATGGATGCACCTGAACTTCATATTATTGAATAATCCGACTCCTATGCAAACGATAAATAAATATTTTTTTATTAGAAAGTGATTTTTATTTGATGCTTGTTTGTGCATGATTCATTATGATATCGTTACCCTTAATGATACTAGTGGGGGAACATTAAGGTACCCGTGCACATATATGAAAAATGATATCGTTACCCTTAATTGATACAAGGTTTAGACGCCAATTCCTGTGATGGTTTTATAGATATGAAATGATATTGATATTATAATGATATAGATTCTTTGAATAACATGTTAAAAATAACCGTCATGCATGTTCTTTTTCTTGTATTTCTGTAGTTTAAGAGGATGAGTATTCATTAGCTTGTTTAGCTTATTATATTTTTAAAATAATTTTTTAGCTTAATTAAGCGATTAAAGATGAGTTATAGAAGAGAAAATAATTATAGAAGATGCTAACAACCAGTAACGAGGTAAAATTAATTTTAATGCCTTAAGTTAATTTGATTAGTGACTCATTCAGACTAATATAGAAAATTTAAATTCACATCGTCCGACCATATGTACCGGCCTTGGTTAATTCCAATCTCCGTGTCGATTCGAGACAAAATTTGACATCAAAGACGAGGTTTAGGTCTAATTAATTAAATTTTGATGAAACAACCGATAGGATAATTATAAGAAAATTTTAATAATTATAAAAATTAAAGTTAACTCAAAGTAATCCATTCAGACATAATGATACACCTGAAATTATAGAAGAAAATCCGATTGAAAATGAAGGAATATAACGTATTATTAATGCGAACGTGAATATTCTCACCCAAATGATGACAGTGTTGACTCAAGTGATTCAAGAGTCTAGATTGCAACCTATCAGAAATGATACTTTCGTTGTAGATAAATACTTGAAGATATTTCAAGATCTGCGTCCACCTTTATTCAAGGGAATTGAAGATCTAATTGAAGCGGAGAACTGACTAATGAGGATAAATAAGTTACTAGACAACATGACTTCAATTGTTGGCGACATTTGTGCTTAATGGAGAAGCTGAAAGGTGGTGGCGCGAGTGATGTGCCCCTGGTGTGTGTTGTTTTTCTGCGTGTTTTATGTCAATTTAAGTCCCCAGTAACAATGCCAAAAACTTTACCCGTCCTGAAATTACGCGGTAATTTAACTTCAAAAAATATAACAAAAAACCCAATTTATATTAAGTAGTTAGTGTGCAAAATTGAAATGTTATAAAATATATAAAATAATTCACACACTAGAGGTTCCACACAATTGCACGTATCGCTTCAAGTAAGATATGACTTTTTTTAAAAATCCCAGTATCGATCCCACCGAGATTCGATGTAAGAAATCTCTTAGGCTAATTTTAGTCTACTACTATCAGGTCTTAGTTTGAATGGTGAAAGTTCTTATGATGATAACGTAAAACACGATATTCAAACTATAAAAATTAAAGTAAAAAACACAAGTTAAAATGAGTTTAATGTATGCTAACTGAAATGTAACTAAAAAAACTAAGTTTATTAAACTAATTTTTAAACTTCAAAGTTAAATTTATTAAGACTAAACAAAGTTTTGTGACGAAGAGTTCAAATTTAAGAAAACATCATTCTCCTTTATAATGAGTTTATGGTTAATAAAGTAATTAAAATTGTTTAAAATTATATAAAATTGTATTGTGTCAAATAAAAACAATTCTATTCTTTACCATTTGTCGAGCTCATAAAGAATATTGGCTAATCCAGAGTTTAGTCCCTAATTCGTGATTAGGTTGGGAGGATACTGACTCTCACTCCAGAGCTCTCACGTCCCCTCGCTTGAGGGCTAATATCTTGCTTTAGTTTCCACACACTTGGACTAAATTAGAGATTTTAGTCTGTCACCCTAAAATTTTTAATTCTATGCCGATCAAAATATATTTCTCTATATATTTGCACTCAACCGCATAGACTACAGTCTCATCTATGAAATTAAATGCGACTCTCACCTTGTTGTAGAAAGCATAACCCTTTCGGATTTTATGTTTCTCAATAAATTTTAACATTTCAATTGACCAGATCGAAAAATTAATGAAGATTAGAGTTTGAATTATTTCAATTTATTGACATTTAAAACCTTTAATAACAATATTAATTCTTCACAAAACCATATCTCATTGTAGGGAGAATGACAAAGAAGACTAATCAGAATTCATGAGGAATATACGACAAAACATGGATTATATATATAAAAATAAGTTTACAAAACAAAGAAAGTAAAGAACACATCTTTTCTCAAACTCCTTAAACAATCCTTTGAAGTTCCTTTGAAGCGCTTTCTCTCTTTACAATCAACACTGAATTCTCCCTCATAAGTGTTATGAAGCAGAAATTTTTCACTTTCCCTCTCCTCTTATAAATCTTGAAGAAAATCCTCTTCAAACATAAGACTCTACACCACACAACACTACAAGACAAGACACCACACGACAAAAACACCACCCACCATGAGAGGCAACCCCCTTATTTTGAAGAGACACAAAATTCTTTTTTTTTCCCAAAAGACACATATTTTCATTCCAAGAGATAAATCTCTTCATCCATGAGACATATCTCTTCATTCAAGAGCCTTTCCCAAATGTCTAGATTTATTGAACCATTCCATGGGGCATTTGATTTACTTAGAGTCTTCTAGAACATCTCAAAATAGTCAAAAATCGCCAAAAATCCTTCCATAACCGTCTCTGGCGCTGGTTCTGGTGCCTCCAGCCTCTGTTCTCTAGCGCCAATCCTGGCGTCTGTTCTCTGGATTCTGGCGCCACATTGCAGTAGTTCCACCGTTTCACTCCGTTTGGCTCCGTTTCAGCTCTGTTTCTCCCCGTTTCAGCTGCATTTCACTCTTAATAGTTATACCTACAAAGATAAACATGAAAACAACATCTTTAAAGTGTAATTTTATTCAAAAATATGTGAGAAATGTAAAAGATATTAAACATAGAAAGACATCGAAATGTGCCAGGTCACAATTTTCTTTCTTGCTCTTTTTTTACTCTAAATTGCACAATTTTTGCTTCATTTTCTCCAAAAGATCATTTTTTGTACCTGAAGCAAAAAATATGCAAAATATCTTTTCATTTAAAGTGTAATTTTATTAAAAATGAGCATAAAATATATATGAAAAAGTAGGTAATTTTTAGGCGTGTCAGCGGGCAGCGTCAGGACAGGTCAGGGGACATACTCAACACAATGATAAGTTAAGAAGAGTTCATAGACCTTTTTAGAGAGTGATTTGTATCTCTATTCGCTCGATGACAGATCCAGTACAAGTTCATCAAGTTGAAGCAAGAAGAATAGACGGTCATGCAGCAGGAAGCATAATTAACTGCACTATCGTGGTATGCATCACAGTTGATCGCTATTGCAGAAGAAAAGTGCTACAGATTCCTTTCGGGATTAAGAGAATCTATCAGACAACCGTTAGTACTTTTAAGCATCAATGAATACTCAAGCTAGAAGAGTAGACATCGACTATCAACTTACTCAGTGGTGATGTACGAGAGGAAAACTGCAGAAGAACATGTAGATCACTCGGAAGGATCCAATGAGAAGAAGTTCAAGAATAATTCAGGTGGAGAGGTACGACATAAGATACTAAAATAACATGTGCCAAATATGGAAGACAACATAAATGTGAATGCTTGATGGGCTCTTACACTTGTTATTGATGTCGTCAGCCTGGTCATATAACAAGGTATTGTTCATCTCTTGGTCAAAAAAGCGTTGAGGATCAGAAATCCAGTGAAACTCAGGGTCTGTTTGGGGCAGCTTATAAGTGCGGGCGGCGTTTTTAAACGACCGCCGTACCGTTTGGTTCGCGCGTTTCACCAGCTTATCGGAAACTGTTGTCGGTCAACTTTTTAATAGATTTGAAAATATGATATATGGAAATAATTTTTGAAATTTAACTTAAGTATAAGAGATGTATAATTTGAGTTTTAAAAGTAGTATGTTTTAATCTTTGAAAAATGAGATCAAATGGATCTCATTTGTCCAATAGTTTGCATAATTGTGTCTGATACTGCGAATACTACACCCTCTCAAAAGATAAGTGTAGACCTCGACAATAGAGAAATCCTGCAAAACTAAGAGATTTGTGACATCCGTTTGGTCTGCGAACCTTTTATGTATGACCGACAAGTTCTCCTATTTAATACAAAGATTAAATATGTTATTTTATCTGGGTTCCAAGTTTCCTATAGAGGCAAACCCCTATAATTAATTACATCCCAAATAACGGGAGTCACTTGAGAAAACTCTTGATAATGATCAATGGTTCTAGTCTTCAAGAATTCAAGTTTCAGGTTTTCAAGGTAGGATGAAGAACATCAAGTGGGAATGACTCAATACAGAACACTTATTTTCAGGAGTACAAAGGAAGAAGAAAGTAGGGGATGTCACAGATCATGAGGAGAAACCTCAGTGACATCTCAGACTATCCTACGGTGTGGCTACATTTTTAGAGAAGACGTTAATTAAGTATTCGATCCTGCCAGTTTTATTATTTGGGACTTAAACTTGCATAATGTCTGATTATGCAAATAGCCCACAGAGATATGAGGGTTTACATCGTACCGTATGACAACCTCGGAACCTAAGTCGAGTTAGGACTTACACTGCACAACATAGTTGTACAGAAGCCTAAAAAGGGAGTGTGAGGATTTACGTCGTTGTAGGCGAGCTACCTCGAAATCCTATGAGTTGTTATTATGCTAGGAAGAGATAATGCTGTAGAAGATCTTCTTGATGCTCGGTCTGAATTCCTCGCCGTGCTGCCCACAAAGTTGGCTCCAAGCCCCTATCGTCGCAATGACTCCAGGGTTTAAGTGTTTGAAAATTATAGTTTATGTTTCATAGTTTTGGTGTCAAAGTCTGGTTTTGCATGCAAAATGAGAAGATTGCAGGTAAATGAAAAAAAAAATATTTGAAAGGTAAAATACAGTAAAGTAAAATGCTGTGGATATACTATAACAGCGTACCTGGGCATCTGCTACTGTTGCGTTATTAATGTTGTTAGCATAGTATGATTTGCAACAGATTTAAATAAACTTGCAAGAAAACTAAACAAAACGAGAAAATTCAGCACAAAAGTCAGAAAAACGAGTCGTATAAATCACAATTAAACGAAACACTTAGCCACATATGAAAGATCAAGATTGAGTATAAGACCTTGGTGAAAGTGGGGGCTCAGAGCTGGGCTGTGGGCTTCTNACATCTGCTACTGTTGTGTTATTAATGTTGCGAGCATAGCATGATTTACAGGAGATTTAAATAAACTTGCAAAAAAACTAAACAAGACGAGAAAACTCAACACAAAAGTCATAAAAACGAGCAGTAGAAATCACGAGCAAAAGAAACTTGTAACCACATATGGCAGCTCAGAACTAGGTATAAGACATTGGTAAAAGTGAGAGCTCAGAGCTGGGCTATGTGCTTCCCGACCTTGAGTGAGAGTTGCCAACTCGACAATCTACAGGAGGCAGTTCTTAACCTCAATCCAAGTGACTAGCCGTGGACCTTTATAAATTTTCATAGAAAGATTTTCATGCAAAAGTTATTATTCAAGTTTTTTTTATGCAGAGTTTTCTTAATCATGCAAAAGAATTTTTTATTTTATTTTTTTTTTTGTAAATATTTTATAAAGCCGTACGACCCCCAGGACTAGTCACTCTAATCGTGCTAGAACTACTGACAACCTAAGAGTGTCGGGGGCAACGATCCCACAAAAAATCGGCGAATAGTATCATAGGTCCTTTCCTCTCCCTTATTGAAGATCCTTGAGGTAGGAGATACTATTCTAATAATCTAACCTCGTATCCCTCGTTTAAGCACACATAGGCAATGTCATCATCGCTCTCGCCACCTAGACCCTAGACTTATCCTAGTCCGATGATTCATATGTGGCGTTAAGAAATTTCCCCAATTGTCAGGAGGATTTGAGTTAATATCCAAGCTCAAATCCCGGTGCACTGGGTTTCATTATAGGTTAAGTCATTGAGGAAATTTCACTGTTANTCATAGAAATATTTTCATGCAAAAGTTATTATTCAAGTCTTTTTTATGCAGAGTTCTCTTAATCATGCAAAAGAAATTTTTATTTATTTTTTTTTGTAAATATTTTATAAATCCGTACGGCCCACAGACTAGTCACTCTAATCGTGCTAGAACTACTGACAAGCTAAGAGTGTCGGGGGCAACGATCCCGCCAAGAATCGGCGAATAGTATCATAGGCCCTTCCCTCTCCCTTGTTGAAGATCCTTGAGGTAGAAGATACTATTCTAATAATCTAACCTCGTATCCCTCGTTTAAGCATGCATAAGCAATGTCGTCATCGCCCTCGCCACCTAGACCCTAGACTTATCCTAGTCCGATGATTCATATGTAGCGTTAAGAAATTTCCCCAACTGTCAGGATGATTTGAGTTAATATCTAAGCTCAAATCCCGGTGCACTGGGTTTCATTATAGGTTAAGTCATTAAGGAAATTTCACTGTTGATTTAATTAAGGAAGCATGAACTACGTCTCGGTGCATCCTAGTGTCTAGTGTCTTGATCAGTTTGTGAATCAGAGTCAAGTGTCAAGTTTCGTTATTTATTCGAAAATTAGGTGAATGAACGCTCACCTAGGGTGTGCTCCTAAAATCTAGGAAGACTATGTTGAGGATTAGGTGGATGGACTCTCACTTAGGGTGTGCTCCTAAAATCTAGGAAGCCTACACTGAGGGCTAGGTGAATGGACTCTCACCTAAGGTGTGTTCTTAAGCTCTAGGAAGCATACACTGAGGACCAGGTGGATGGGCTCTCACCTAGGGTGTGCTCCTAAAATCTAGGAAGTCTGTGCTGAGTTAGGTGGATGGATTCTCACCTAAGGTGTGCTCCTAAAATCTAGGAAGACTATGTTGAAGATTAGGTGAATGGAATTTCACCTAGGGTGTGCACCTAAAGTCTAGGAAGACTATGCTGAGGATTAGGTGGATGGACTCTCACCTAGGGTGTGCTCCTAAAATCTAGGAAGCCTACACTGAGGGCTAAGTGAATGGACTCTNGACGTCTGAAGGCGCGTCGAGTAGGCTGAGGCGAGGCGAGCGACGTCTGGAGGCTCGAATGGAAGGGTTTTGGGAGCAGGAGGAAGCGCTCGATCAAGCCGGCCGAGGGTTTTCTGTCGAAGGGCGGTGGCGAGCAGGAGGAGGAAAGTGCGAACTCAAAAAAAATTCTCCTGCCGAAAGGAAATCCTGCGAGATTTGTATCCCGCGCCTCTCTAATGCCGTTACAGGTGCATGGAGCGGGCTATTGAATGCCTTCCATATAGGGGCAGTTATATTAGGTAAACACCAACTCCTAATCAAATCTAATTAAGATGAAATTAGGCGGTAAAATTTGAATTTTGAAATAATCGTGGCTTGTGTTCAGCCTATGTCGAGCTCAAATTGAGCCGGGCTAAACCCAAACCCGCGCCCCGCTAATTAAAAGAAATGTGCATCAATTTCCGTGCAGTTCGCGCGAGTGTGGAACCACAACAGTATGAGTGTTTTTCCCAGCTAAAATCGACGTTTCAGACGCGTTGGTGCGGTCCGTTTCGTCATCCGGGGTCGTTCGGACGAGTTTGCCGGAGGGCGAGTCAATTTAAGCCAAAATTGTGTGGAGTGCGATGTGTGCGCGGAGTGCGGCGTTATCGAGCGTTCGAGTCATGGAGGGTTCACTTATGGTCATCTGATCCTATGGGAACTTATTTTCGGGCCCTCTACATGTTGGTCCTTAGCCCTTGCAACTAGAAGTTGAGTGCTTGGAACCACTCATGCGAGTTCTTCACAAAAATGAGTAAAGAAGCGGTTTGAAGTTCTACGGGAGGTGAGCTCCATTACTAGTCTGCTAGGATGGTCAACAAGGAACTCCTAAGGCTAGATTATGAGTTCTGGGAGTAGGAGACTAAGACCTCACTAAAATGAGGTCAACAACTGCGTTTGGGTTTTTACACTAAACGCAGGCCGCGGGTCGACCCCTGCGGCCGACCCACGTTTCAGGATAAACAACTTATTCTGAAATGCACAAGCTGCCCCAAATGGACCCTCATTCGCAGAAGTCTGCAGGCGGGCAAAAAAAGATAATGTTTATAGCTTCAACTCCAACTCAAAATAAACCAAGACAACTTGTTCGACTCTGAGTATATTCCCTTGCTTATAGTGAGCTTGAAAAACCTGCTCCTGGTGATGGTGATGAGGATAACTATGTGGTATGAAGTATAGTTGAGTCGTCCTATATCAAGTCCTTACATTTATAGTGATTAATTTTCATTCCTAATGTTGATTTGCTTATTGAGTAATAACTTGAGGTATGTTTGTAAATTTCGAGGGTGAAATTTTTGTAAGTGGAGAAAATTGTATTGTTTTATTTCTTCTACAGAGAGGAGAATCACCAACACTATTGTATTGCTTTGTAAGTCTCTTACACTTGCTGTTCTTTTATATTAGGTGCTTTTACATGCATACCACACAATTCCTATTTATTTGCATACCTGACTCTTAAGCATTTATATTTACATGTATACCACTTAGTTCTTTAACATCACTTGAAAAAATCACCAACACTATCTTTTTTTTGAAGTGCAATATAGTTTTTCATGCATATGTTTATGACACCATGTTATAGATGGAAATATCAAACTTTAGGTGTTGGATATGTAAATATATAAGAATTGTGTGGTATATATATAAATTTCCCTATATTAACTCAATTAATATTGATCATAGAGCTAACCAGCTTAGTCTGTAAGTTTAAATGAAAGTATGTTTTGATAAATTCACGAGTAGAAGTCATAATTATAAATAATAATCATAAATGTTTGCAAGGGAATGATATAAATTTTTTGAGTGTAAAATCATGCAATGCACCATGTAAGTTCATTTGTGTGTTTAATTACTAGTGTTACTTTCATTTTCTCTCATTCTCATTCTTATTCAAACTTGTCATATTAGAAGTGCTATAAAATATTTCTATATGCTTTAGTGTATTCATATCATGTAGTTATCATCTAGCCCAGCAATCATAATAACCACTGATAATTTTTGAACTTAATTAACATGACAATTATAAATGACCCATTGGTTCATGTATGAACAGTACATATCAATTTTTTTTTTGTATGGAGCATTGGGAAATTCTTTTGTTTTTGTTTGAGCTTATTTCGTCAAATTTTTTTCTCTGTGATATATTATCACATTTGCCAACCTGTCACTTGATAATATGGTCTTTCATAGATTTCTTGACATTGATATGTATCTATCGTTCATATATCTATAATTGAGGCATCAATGTGCAAAATTGGAAATATAATATAAACAATTGAATATGCTGGCGTATTGTAAGAATTGTACAATATAAAAATATTATATGATTTATTTTTGATGAGAGAACAAATGCAGTGCATTTGACCTTTTGGTAACATTAAATATCAAGACTAGGCTCGTGAACTTGAAATTTTCAAAGCAGGATCAGACTGTCCGACAATAGTATCATATTGATCTTACATTCACAAAAATCCATAAGCATCATTCATCTAACCAACAAAGAGCCACAAAATGCAAGAGTTCTTGTACATTACTTCTATACATAAGAATGTCCAATTTGTAATAATACTAGCAGATAAAAGAAATTAAACACATAAAATTACTATCTAATTTATATTTTTATTAACTCATGTTTTGCTATAAACATACTCTCTGTCAACTTTTTATTTTAATGGAGTTTATCTTGAAACAAACTCTTAAATAACATGTTAACTTATAGAACAACTTAGTGAATAATTACACTTTTTTTGTGTAATAATTATTTTGCCTATGTTCTAACATTTTGTAGCTATTAAATGATTATACCCTGATATTTCATCTTGTTAATGCTTTTAAAACATTTGCATTTTTTCGTAATTAGAATCTTTTAAATATTTTCAATTGTATTTTGTTTAAAAATTCATCTCAGAAGCACCATCGAAAATATTTTATTATTTAAGGTATATGTAGAAAATAGGTAATGAGAAAAACTCTCAAGAAATTTTCATTCTTTTCTTTGTTCGAGAGGGAATGCATATATATAACTTTCAGAGCCATTACATTAGGACTAAATAAAAAAATGGAGGAAAAAATAATTATGGTCTAGTGATCGTATAGGAAAGCACAAAAATTATAATATGAGGATCGTAGAGAGATAATGTGCCTTAAGTTCTTTTTTATCATTGGAGTAAAAATTCAACAATCCTATCAAACTGGATGGTAGAGATCTTTCATTCCAAGTTTGCTTATAATGTTTTTAAATGTTGGGATGCTTTAGTGAATATGTCAGCCAGTTGATTTCCTGTTGAAACATAGAAACCAAATCAAACCATTTTCCAATAGAGAAACAAGGGATGCCGACGACTATCTTGATAGAAACACAATAAAAAATGACTTAGAATATGCAAACAATATACTTATAGACCTAAGGTAAATAAGGAGTGGACCCCACTTTAATTGTGCAGTAAATCCATGTAAAGGAAGGGTTGACCGTCCCTCTTAGCCCGATCCAAGCCACAACAGCCTTCTCCCGGATTCATGAAATCCCACATCTTGCTCTTGAGCGGGAGATGCCCGCGCACACGAAGACGCCTGCGTCAATCTTCCGGGGTTGGGAGAGCTTTGACTTCATCCGTCGAAATTTTTGTATTCTTCTAGTATGGTGTCAGGTGGGCCACATTGATGGTGGTGAAGCTACTGTAACTTTCTTGTAAGTCCATTATATAGACGTTATTACAAAGCTCATCCTAATATAGTAGGCATTCATCTTCTTTTGGCACAATCTGAGCGAAACTGCATATAGATGGAGATTCTCATATGGTAACGCCTAGGCCATTAAATCTGTAATTGGTTTCTCCCACTCATTGTACTCGACTAAATGTATCTGATAAACAAGAATGTCAGGGTGAATCAATTCTGGAATGAAATCTGTGACATACTGGACCACACTGAAGTATTACTATTTAGGAGATATCTCTTCTTCTTCTGGAAGAAATTGGATTTCACTGTGGGATTTTCTTTCTCCCAAAGATTCTAAAATGATTTCCAACGTTGTGATTCATCAATCTCATATGATCATCTTTTGCTGGGTACACCGATGAACTGCTTTTAATACCCAAATGACTCTTTATAATCTTTCAGAAGTAGCTAAAAAACTTTTTATCTTTGATATATTGGTTCTCCCTCAATAGAGACAACTCAAGAGGTAGGCTATGTATATGAAACTTATGAAATCCTCTTATCTGAGGTTATCCTGTCTCTAGTATTGGCTCCTCAAAATCATGGCTATTTTGGATATCCAATGTAAGTTATGCTCAAGCTCATCTCAACATCTGCAAATGGATTATTCGAGGCACCACAATCTCATACTCTACTCTAACGCCCACACCCATTGCCTCAGGGTAATTCCCTTCTAAAAAAACTACTATTAATTCAGTTGGAGTCACTTTCATAGGGTCAGCTGGAATCGCTGGTGTTTCTTCCTCATCATCTGGAAGTTGAAAATCTTTTTTGAAATCTTCATCTCTTCCAGATCACTGTTTTTTTCTTCAATCGCTCCCTGATTAGTGAAAGACATCGTTATCCGGATTGTGAAATCTCATTTAATATGACTAAATCCGGACACTTTAAATATTTCCTGGTTGAGACAGATTTGAGAGTAATGATTGGTTCCACATGTTCTCCACTCTGAACTAGTGTCTGCTCAGACGGGGTCAACTTGGATATTCCCCTAGGTGTCCTCTGGCTGTAAAAACATGGGGTTGAACTATGTTTGTAAGATGTGGCGGTCATTCGATGATGTTGCCTCTCCCCTTTTGAAGTTAGGGTATGAACATCCTGTCTATAATTAAATGATGGTACTGACGCTGCATTTCTTCTTTCTTCTTAAACTAGGCAGTAATTTACTTTTCCCCTCTAGTTGTCGAAGAATCTTCAAGTTCTCCCACCACTGAGATGCGCTCTTCATCAACTTGCTGGCGACTAGTTACATCATTCAGTCTGAAGGGACGTCCTAATACTCAAAGACACTTTTCACAGCTTGGACCCACTCGTTGACCTCTTTTGAATCCAAGTGGTCATCAAAATTTGACAAATCCACATTTACTTAAAGATCCCGACTTCTCGTATATTTCTGGTCAACTTTTCGGTTTAGTAGTTCTTCATCCCTGGAATCAATCTGTTGGAAAGGATTCACTTCATTTCTTTAATCTGAAAAGTCACCATTGTGGTTACTAGTAACCCTTCTGGACTACTTTCTCTCGAATTCGATAAGTCTTTGTTGGAGTTGGAGTATTTCTCTGTGCGCATCTTCCCTGGTAAGTTCTTGGACACTTCTTTGCGGATTTTTCATAAGTGGCATGACTAGAATTTAAGATTGGAGGGGTGGAAGGGTGTGCAGGGGTGATGCAGGGTAGGAAAGAAAATTTTTGTGTGGCTGGTTTGAAAAATCAGCAAAGGGAGGGGTTTTAGGTGAAGATATGGTTGATTATTGGTGGATGTTAGAAATTCTATGATATGACTATGGTGAGACTAGCTTTGATACCAAATGATAATAGAGTTAACTTAAACGACAATAAACAAATTATTATTATTATTATTGAAAAAGCCAATAAATAGTTACAATTGACACACTAAAAGGGAAAACAATAGCAAACAATCCACAGATTGTAACGTCCCATTTCAGTTACTTCCGGGGAGGAGAAATGAAGAATTGAAGAAAATGAGGTGAGGAGTCGGGCAGCCGAACGAAAGAGAGAGGAAGCGAGGAGTTGGGAAATTGAAACGAAGGGTTGGGAATGCAAGAGATGGTTTCACTCTATAAAAGGTTGAATTCGACTTACCTGTTGTGTACTTATTGTGTCAAGCAGGTTAGAGCAACGACTTGCTTGTAGAAGGAAGTGCGAGGAAGGGAAGCTCTTTTCACAGTACTATAACTTAGTCGACCATCTTAGAAGAGGAGGAAGAAATGAGGAGAAAAACGACAATGTGGGAGGCTCGAGCGTAACAGAGGAGCAGTNTTAACTAAATCATCAATCCCCATCTTTATGACTTAACCATTTAAAAAATAAAAGAAAGGACAAGGCCGACCCTCTTCCGAAACTAGCAAAGCCAAAGCGGGGAAAAAACATGTGAATTAGCCTAAAAAAAGGTTTAAATTCTTTCAATATTGTAATTAAATTGGCCTTTAAGAGGAGTGTCTAAATCTACTCCAAGACAATGTTTTGAGCGGCCCAAAATAACAACTTTTAAGGTTTCTAAATCAACATGTAAATTAGTGCTTAAATGATGCCCAAAACCTTTCTGAGGTCAAACCCAAAAAAAATACTTTAAAGCACTCCAAATCAACACTTTTAAAAGCCTCAAACACCACATTTAAAATGCCCCAAACAACAATTTTAAAATTCCAAAATAGCTCTCATGTAAGATTAAAACATTAATTTTAAATGTTACAAAATTAGCTAGGAAACCTAGCCCAAAACAGTGACAAAGTCTCCCTAAAAAAAGTACATTTAAAGCCCCGAAAACTGCAGCGAAACTATTCTGAACCAGTCCCAAAATAACCCCTAAACATTACTTATATAGCTTTGTAGGAACCCAAACAGTAATTTGAAAGATCAAACAACGCTTTTATGGCCTGCTACAAACCCAAACAACAATTTTAAAGATCAAACAACACTTTTATGGCCTACGACAAACCCAAACAGCAATTTGAAAGATCAAACAACACTTTTATGGCCTGCTACAAACCCAAACAGCAATTTGAAAGATCAAACATCACTTTTATGGCCTGCAACAAACCCAAACAACAATTAAATACATACCACTTAATCCTCATGAATTTACATGTCCATCTCCAATGCAACAATAGCAACTTACCTAAGCATGAACATGTGTATTTTAAAAGTTAAAATGATGATACTTGTTTTGTGCTATGAAGAATTTGAGTGGTATGTGTGTAAACATTGAAGTTTGGGTGTTAGATATGTAAACAAGTAGGAGATAAGTGGCATGTATATAAAAATGGAAGTTTGAATGTTGGATACGTAAATATGTAAGGATTGAGTGTTACAAATTTGAAAATTCATTTCTTGAATTTTAACATAATCATGAAGCTTTCACAATAAAAACCAAAATCAGAGCTCAAATCTTAAATAATAAAGAGCAATATCAATGGATAAAGGAAGCTCATAAAACCAAGCAAACCAATTAGGATAAAGCTAATGGTGATGACGAATTTAATCTGTATAAAAGAATGTGTAAATAACAAACAAATTATTAGATTCACGATAAAATTTATATAAAAGACGCAAACTTGGGACTGTAGTAGAGGATGCAAAAAAAACTTATGGCGACTGTGAGGGTGCTTCGGTATAGAGAGGGAAGCGAGCGGAGCTTCGATCGTTGGGGGGAGTCGAGCGAGGTCTCTGGGGCTCCGATCGATGGAGGAAGAGACGCGCAGGAGTTTTGATCGGGAGAAGGAGACGAACGACTCGGTCTGTTCGGCGGCAGGAGACGTCCGA
>JXCR01031396.1:5235-58610 GCA_002079205.1 Phalaenopsis hybrid cultivar | reverse complement strand
CTAATATATAAATATATAATTAAAATTACATGAAATTAATATTACATTTACATACATGAAGTGCTAAAATTAAAACTAAGCAGAGATTCCACGCATTTTCTACTACTATAATCTATACTATTTGCGGCTTTGATTGGCGGTGACGGCTAAGTTCCAGGTGAGTTTAAGAGCCGTAGAACTCCTCTTCAATGCTCTGCAACGCCGGCCTCCATTGCCGCACCCGAGGCGGTGGCGCCGCCGCGTGACCGTCGTCTTTTCCGTCTGCAGCCATCGCCTGAGCAAAACAAATATCATAAACTAACCGGCGTTAAGCAGGAAGGATTATTTTTAACGGAAATTTACATGTCAGCACTCAATTTTTATATATTTATTTATCTACCACCTAAACATTAATCTCTACAAGTTATGTTTAAAAAATGAATATAAAATAATTTAATTATTGATTAAAAATAGAATAAAAATAAATTAAATTTGATTAAAATAACTTTTTTGAGATTAATTATAATATTTAAATCTAGCTCGTAAATTCAAATTTTTATTTATAGGAGGATTTTTTTAAATTTTTTTAGCATTTATCAAATATTAATTTTGCGGCTCTTGAAATATCAATTTTATTTTTTTGCGTTTTGCCCCTAGAGCCGATCATCATGTAAATGAAAAAAAATATTATGTCTGGAGTTCGTACGCAAGCTATGTCTAGACAACAGATGCGATATACGGACGAAGAAAATGAAAGAAAAAAACCGACTTTCTTGTGTATCGCGTCCGTTGTTCAGACTCCTGACATAATATTTTCTCCATATAAATGAACTGAACACGAATAATTTTGTGCATTAGCTGAATACGAATAATAATATATTTTAATAAGCAGTGTAAGAGCTGAATCTTAACTCGCTTAAACTCAGCTAAACAGAAATCAAGAAAAAAAACTGAAACTGAAAACCCTAATTTCAATACATTTGAGTTTATGATTCGAACCGCACCGTCGCCGGAACCGAGATGTCGCAGGCGTCGGCCAGCGAAACCCCTTCGCCTCTATTTGATCGGCTCCTCCGCTTCTCCTTGGCGGCAAGAAGCAATCTGCTGAGCCTGATGTGCTTCTTCAAGGCGAAATCCCTCAAAACCTCTGAATCCAATCCGAACATAGCGATTACAAATTCGAATTAGGGCAAAATCGAAGAGAGAGAAGAAATGCGGACCTTCGAAGCTGACGAGTCGATAAACATGGCCGATTTGANATATATATTATTTATATATATATTAATATTAGGGATGTCAAACTGGCTCGTCATTCGCAAACAACTTGTGTTCGGCTCGTTCGTTAAGAAAAAAACACAAACAGTGACTTCACGAACAATTTCGAACACGGGCTTATTTAAAACAAACTAAATTTCAAACGAACCGACCACAAACACAAACTTTATTCGTTTGTGTTTGGTTTGTTTACACCTCTATACATTAGAAATAACAGTTTATACTTATGAGATTTCATCAATCATAAAAAATCGAACAAATATAAATATAAAAAGACAAATATTTCTCAATCTTATTAGCTTACATAATATAATATAAAGGGTACCATTTATTGTTTTTAATAATAAAAAATAAAATAAAAAACCATACTACAAAATAAATATCAGCATTAAATAAAATTTTAAATAAGAATAGCTCCAAAAGTCTATTTATCATAAAAAATTTAAATATTTAAAGCTTACCACGTAAGCACAATATATGCAAATATAATCATTAAATTTTAATTTTCAATATCAACCCTAAACAAATTTCCCAGAGCACAAATTTGACATTTTGTGAAATTTAATATATATTTTATTTTTTATTTTTTCTGCCCAATAGTTATATTTTTCCATATCAAACTCTTATATTTTACTTTTACATTAGTATCACCCAAGTTTTTTATATTACATTAACAATATCATTATTTTATTATGAAGTGAAAAAGACCTAGGATCCGTTTAGGGCAGCTTATTTAGTGCGGTGGTATTTTGAAAACGCTCCTGACTTGTTTGGGTAAACTTTATTTTGGCAGCTTGTTTGTTTTCAAAATAATGAAAACAGTGTTTTCACATCACACATGTCTAAATGCGGTGGCATCATTCTGGCTGCGGTCTGACTTTTTCAAAAAAAATAAAAATTTGTAGTAGCCACCACACCTAGCTTATCGGCAGATTATTCAATGAGTTATAACTTCCCCAAACAGACCCTTATACATACATAGAATAGATTCTATGTATTTATATATCTAACACTTAGATTTTATTTTTTTATATTATTATGATCAAAATTTTTCATATAACATAAAAAGATATAGCTATTATTTTTTTTTAAAAAAAGGTGATATGCATCCCGTCACTTTTAGTTTGGTATTGTATGATAAAGATGTTATTGGCCTGAAATTCCATGGACCAAATGATTCAGAGCGCCACATGTCAACAGTTAAATTTCTATGAGAATAATTAAAGGTACATGGAGAATGACCGGACGAGTTAGAGGTACAGGTGTCGATACGGCTCGGGTTTGAGTATGACATAAAAATAATCTAACCTGAATCGGGTCAACCCAAACCTGACCCAAATTCTCTGGCAAGAACTCGATTTGACAAATATTTAGGTCAATCTGAAACCATATTTTTTGATTGAGTTCAAGTTGTGTTGACGTGTCAACTTCGGTCGGCGAGACGAGTTTGGTCTGACCAAAAAAACGTCTTGACCCGAGGCCCACCTGAACCTGAGCCAAATATAAACATGTTAAATTCTCTGACCCAAACCCAAACCCAGATTTCCGACTTGTGTCTCTGGCTAATTTTTGACACCTCTAGTTAAAGATTAAGCGAGTAGCTAACCATAGGCCAAACTATTTAGATGACCACCAACCCGACAATCGCCTAGATAAAGGTCGATCGACTCGAAGACAATCAGTAAGAGGCCCACCAACCAAATGACCCATAATCAATTAATCGACTACCATTTCTTAATATTTCTAGTCCCCTATAAATAGAGGGATATTAAATGCATAAGAAGTTATTGAAAACATACAATAAAAAAAGCTTCATCTCTCACATATTTCTGTACATTTCTCTATCCTTACCACACTGTATCATATCACATAATCACCCAAAAATTATTACAATTAGCCTAAAAAATTGACCTGCTCAACACATAATTTTGGCATAACTAATCATTTTATTTCTAGCGTAGTACTAACTCATGACTTGATTGCTTGCTTTTTCAAAGGCATATTACCCTTCAACGTTTATAATGACCAAAATGACCACAACATATAACAAATAAAACAAAGAAAACATCCAATTCTTGGTGAATATTTAGCAAACCCATTCATTTCTCACCACTCAAGGATTTGAGGCAAGAAACTTCCCACTAAATAGTTTGCAAGGAGTCTGGATGCCAACCACCACCCATTGGAGAAGACTAACATAATAAAGCCAAGAACCACTGTCGCCAAATCCACCAACAAGCGTAGAAACGCCAAATTCTCAAGGAATGTCTTTGCATTTGAAACATTTTTACACATAACAGAAGAAAGGATATTTAAAGCCTCCTAACAGCAACAGTTCTGCTTGTTCATAGCAGTAACAAAAATTCAAATACTTCATGGTATTAACGGTCTAAAAGCTTGGCGTAGGACACAAACTTCAGAAATTATGTACACAAGTCTCAAAGTTTATGAGAAAGGTAAGAATTAAACAATATATAACTAGGGCCGTCAAAACAGCTCGTTGTTCGCGAACAGCTTGTGTTCGGCTCGTTAAAAAGCTCGTGTTCGGCTCGTTAATTTCGTTCGATAAGTTGAGTCGGACACGAACTAAGATGTCTTCATTCGTGTTCGGCTCGAAATACTACTCATCAAGTTTATATATATATATATATATATATATATATATCTAAGTAGTATTTTAAAAAAAACTGGACTGCAAGACTACAAAGATTTATAATCAGTTAAAATATTGATTAAAAAAATAGAATAAAAATTATTAAACTAGATTCAAATGATGTTTTGATATAAATAATAATTTTTAAATCTTGCTCAAACCCTTATTATCTTATGGCTACATGATTAGGATTGTTAAAAAGACTCTTTATTCGTGAACAACGTGTTCGGCTCGTTAAGCAAACGAGCTTAACACGAACACAATTTTTGAGCTCGAAATATAAACGAGCCGAACACGAGCTGAGCATGGCTCGCTTCTGTTCGGCTCGTTTACACCCCTATATATAACCAAGAAAGAAAATTTTTTTTAATCGTGTAATGATAAAAAAAATGGTAGATATGCATTGAATGGTAAATATGTAAGTATTATGTGTCTAGATTTAAGTGTTTAGTATATATAACAGATTCGGAATTAAGAAAACATGTAGATTTTCGTTTAAATTTAGGTATTAAATATGTAAATATATTAGGATTGAAGAAATATATGGAATTTAAATAAACACGTTTTCTAATTTAGGTACAGAATTTAATGGTCTAAGCTAATAATCTGTACAGTTTATATATGGAATTTAAAGATTTAAGTGTTATATATGTTAATGTACTGGTAATTAACAAATCTGCATGCTTAGTGCCCGTTTTAAGCAGGTGAAGATTTCCTCCCGTTTTGCGCCTCCTTCGTGTTTTTAAAACAGGTCAAGGTTGGATTTTTGTTAATAGAGCACCAAGCCGGCGTTGGATTCGTGCGTTAGGTGAAGATTTCTTCCCGTGCCCTTCTCTGCTCTCCCTCGCCCTTGCTGTCGTCCCGGGATCCTTCGTCGTTTGCCTTCTTCCCGGTGAACCCTTCTCGACATACGATCCTCGGATCCCTGTTCTTCGGCAACCCTGCTCGACAGGTAAACCCTTATTCTTCGGCTTTTCCTCTTCTTCTTCTTCGGTATTTACGGTTTGCAGGACGGCAAGATCCGCTTTGGAATTGATTTCTTTGTTCGGTCCTCTTTTGAATTCTGTAATAGTTGTTTTTTATTCCTATGCGTTTTTTCTTTTTTCTGGCATGTTATGTCTCTTTTTAGATAGTTATCTTTAATTTATCTGTTTATTAATAAACTGCTTCTTTTTGCAGAGATCCACCCTCTATTTACATATATTTGCTGCTGAGAACTTGCTAACATCACTTACCTTACGAACGATATGGAGCGCGGGGCGGGGCTGAGCTTGCACGAGGCAGCGAATCAGGAAGATTTGGAAAACCAAGCCTTGGATTTTCTTAACCGGGATGCATTTGGCAGAATTGTGGAAAGGAAAAAGCGAATTAGGAAGAATTTCGAGATGTTCCAGCTGATTAATAACTACTTTAAGAAGAGTGCAGCTACGGGTGATTTTTTTACTGCTCTCGTGTCGAGTCTTAAGAAAGCTCGCGACTTTGTTGAACTCGCTATCAAAAGTTCTGAAACCGCTGACGAAGACGACCAACCTCCGGAAGTGAAGAGAAAGATGAGATACGCGAAAACTCTAGATGAGTTGAGGCATTATTTTTCTGTCGACGACACTTGTGAGTTTGAATTAGTATACCAGGAGCAATTATCAATGCTCGGGGAGTTACAAAATCAAAAAGTGAAACAAGAAAGGAAGCTTAAATTAGTCAAAATATGGAGAAATGTTAGTTGCATAAGCTTTGTCTTGGTTTCTGCGGTATTTATCATCAGCGCTTTCGTAGTTGCTTTAAAAGCATCACCTCGTGTAGCGGTGGTAATGGCGATTGCCTCTTCGATTCTCCTGGGATCCATTGGAGAGTGGGTTGGTTCCATGTTGAAGGACTATGAGAACACCCTTAAAGCTGAGATAGAACTAATTAATATTATGCTTTATTTGACTTCTGTTGTTGGTACACATTTGGATAGTATTAGAATTTCAGTAAAACAATTGGAAGATAATAGAAGATCGTTGCTTGATTATGCCGAAATTGTGTTCAAAGATGAAGATCCCGTGAGGCTCGGTACTGAGGAGATGAGGAAAAAGATGACAAAGTTTATGAAAAACATTGAGGATTTGATGCAACAGGCTGACCGGGGTAGCAAAAACATAAGGAGGGCAGAGAGTCTGGTTTTGAATCAAATTATTCAACTGCCTGAATGATGATGTGGAAGCAATTTGTTAAGGATTTTTTTTTTTTTTAACTCCTAATGCTTACTTGCATGTTTCTCTTATTCCAGACTAGATATAGTATCAGAACTTTCCCATCATTTGATTAAAGATTTTTGGTTAGAGGTTGTTACTACTACGTGTTTCATGGTGAGTAGATTTACATATAATGTTAAAGAATTGTGTCCTCTTGAGGAGTTATGAACGCATAATTCTACATATTATTCAACTCTTAAGGGTTTTGATTGTCCCACATATTTTTGCTATAGAGAGCTTAGATTAGATCTTATAGCTCATCTTTATCATAAGCTTTATCCCAAATATTTTGGGATTGGCTAAGCTAAATTTGGTAGATAATAAAGTGCATATTCTATACATATATAAATTGTTATATAAGCTTTGGTGTATTGATACCAAGTCATATGAATTGTTGGTTATCGAGGTTGCTATGTTTAATGAATCATATATGATTCAACTAATGTCGTTGTAGATTGATGATTTGGTAGTAGATTATATAATAGAAAAAAATGCCATATTTGAGGTGGAGCATAAATATTTTATTGATAGCTTGCCACAATAACCTATTGTTCTTGGACCTCAAGAAGAGGTGGAACAACTATAACAAATGTTAGGTATCACTCATATATCAGATAAGGGACAGATGTTGGAGCGGAACGGAGCGAGCCAGCAGAGTGGAGGCGACCGAGCGAAGTGGAACGGAGTGGTACGCCAGGGCTATATATATATGTTCTATTGTAACCCTAAGCGTAGTGGAGCTCGCGAGCGGAGTGATTCGGTACAGTGGTAATTTTGTAATTACATATTATACGCCAAGACTATATATATATATATATATATATATATATATATATATATATTGCTCTATTGTAACCCTAAGAGGTCTTGTAACATTTTCCAGGGCTCTGCTCCCGAGGATATAGGCATCTTTGCCGAACCTCTTTAAATCTCTGTGTTTTCTTCTGGATTTGTGTCGATTTACGTTTCTCTTCGCCCTAATTTCTCAACAACAAAACAATGTTATTAATTTTCACTAGGTCAAAAGACAGATCAAGCCCTCAGTTTCTTTATTATGCGGATCTCTCTTGTTCTCATATGTTTGCTTATGGTTTTTAATATTATATTCTAATAGTGATCAAGAACCATCCACTTTTAAGGAAGTTGTTAGTAAAAGAAAATCAAAGTAATTAGTCATAATTATGATAGAGGATTTGGGAGTCCTAACAGAATAATGTGGCTTGGTATCTAAAAATTATTTTTCACATTAATTATATAATTAAGCCACTTTCACAAACAATTAGAAACATACCAAACATAACACAGCAACAAGTGTATTATTTACAAATAACATAACAATCCTTTCCCTAATATATATAATGCCTGTAATGTTTCAGCTGAAGTATATTAATATTTACTGCTATCACCTAAACCCATATTTACTGCTATCACCTTCACAGAATGCTTCATATAGCTTTGAACAATTTTCATATTTCATTGTCTGTTGATTTGAGATTTTAGAGAGAAGGGAAGAACTTGTCGAGGTTGTAAGGAAGGGCATAGAATTCTTCACTTCTTATATCCGTTTTGTAAGATCTGAACTTCTCCCACCAATGCCAGCCGCGATCCCTCCGTGCTTGCGCGTTATTCCGCAAGAGAGTGCTGTCCAAGAAATACGCTATGATGGCGGCGACGGTCGCCGGCGAGGAAAATATCACGTCAATCATGTCGTTAAACTGCAAAGGCACGAATGAAAGAATTTCAGTTCGACCATAGGATATTTGCGTACACGATACATAATTCTTATGCATATACATATCTAATACCTAAAATTTGGTAAGTAAACTTCGGGATATTTGCATACATAGCAAAGAATTCTTATGAACATAAAAAAGAAAGTTTATTACCACTTTTTGAAAGTGAAATACATATTTTCATGCATAAATTTAAAGTAAAGATGAAAGTTTAGATGTGAGATGTAAAAACATAAAAAATGTGTGCTATATGTGAAAGTTTCACTTTACATTTATATCACTCAGATGTCGTAACCTATAAATGAAAAGATATATTTCACTTTAAAAAAGTTGGGCATAATGATATTTTTGATGTAATTTTATAGATTGAAGTATTATGCATGTAAATGTGAGAGTTTGGATGTTAGATATGTGAATACATAAGAATTATGTGGTCTGAATGTAAAGGACCCTATATGTGAATACATACCGCTTTAGTTCGGGTATGCACAGGGCCATACCCGGAGGCTAATTGAAAATCCTTGAAATATTGCGATATCGATAAGCCAAGAAACAGGGATAAGCCCAACACGAACAGTGTTCTCAGACTGTTAAGATTGCAAAACTGCAGGAAGCCAAGTCCAGCAGCAGCTGTAGATCATGGGAAAACATTTTATCAGTCATGGAAAGTTTGATTGAGGATCAGATTGAGAAAATTTGTTAAAGTTCGAATGGGCAAAAATGAAATTATTTTCTTTGTTGAGTGTTCGAATAAAAAAAAGGCATTACCAGATGATGCATTTAAAGAAGAGATTCAAGAATGTGATTTGTAGGGACATGCCACACCAAAAATTTATCAAAGCATCATGCCCAATTCCTACGTATTTACATATCCAAAACTCAATTTTGCTTTTTTACATTTATATCACTCAAATCTTTCGTCAAAAATAGCACTTTTTTACTTTTAAAAAGTAAAATATACATTCTCATACATAAAAAAGGTAGTGTGAATATATATATATATATATATATATATATATATATATATACAACTTCTAATAACATTAACTATATTAAGCTAATATAATTGTTTTATCTATTTCTTTGACATTAAGTATATTACACTATTTGTTGGTGCATATTNTATATATATATATATATATGTATATGTATATGTATGTAAAATTAAAGTTTAGGTCATAGATTAGGAATGTAAATGCATAAAAAATGAATGAGGTGTATGTAAATCTTCCTTTTAAATAATGGCAATTATAAATTGAAGTGGATGATCTACAAATTTTTATTTTCACTTTTGTAATACCAAACAATAAACCCCAACCACTAGATGTTAAAATGACCTACAAGTTTATTCAGGAAACCCCATGCATAATGAATTATATTTCTTCTTTTTTTTTAAGCACATATACATTATGCAAATAATTAGAAAGCACAATAAAATATGCTTTGTGAAACTAGTTCAATAGATCCCCCAAAACCCATCACCTTTTTGTCATAAAACCAATGAAAGATGAGTGAGAAGTTGAACCAAGTTTTGTCCTTAATTATGCGAAGGCGTTGTTCGGGATCATTATGTATTTTAATTTTTATTTTTGCATTTATACTATTTTGCTTACATATTTGTTACATTTAATTAAGATAAGATTATTTTAAAAAACACTCTAAACACAAGAAAATTTTGTGTACGTCGTCCGTATGCGAGCTATGTATGGACGACGGATGCGATACACCAGCGAAGTAATTTTCTTTTCGCCAACGTATCGCGTTCGTCGTCCGCATGTAGCTCGCATACGGACGACGCGCAAAAAAATTTTTCCTGACACAAGGGCTGTTTCGGATCATTTTTTATTTTTATTTTTTATTTTTTATTTTCTTTAAAAAATATGTTTGTTTAATGTATTTTTTTATAAACTTTTATTTTTTATTTTTGAAACATTTTTTTAAAACTTTCAAAATATATTTTAGCTGTTTTGAGTGTTTTAAAAAACAGTCATTATCATCATCAAACATATTAAATTTGTTTTATTTCAAATTAAGAATATAAACAAACAAAATAAAAACAAAAAATATAAATAAAAAAATGAAAATGATTCTGAATGGCCCCTTAAAAATTGTTGACTGATTTCAAAAGCATGTTAATTTATTTTTAGAAACAAACAAATAATGCAAAAAAATATTATAAACAAAATATTTTTAGAAACAAAAAATGAAATTGATCCCAAACAATAAGCTTTTAACTAAGGGCTCAGTGTCAATTTAAAGTAGTTTTTTCACAGCATAGTTTTCCAAGTAACTACCACACTTCTAGTCAGCTATAACTTTTTAGATGTTTTCCAATATTTTGCAATAATAATGAGTTTTTAGAATAAAAACTGCTAAAAGGGAATTGCTACAAGAAAATTGATGTTCCTCTTTTTAGAAGAAAAAATCAATTTTCTTCTAGCAATTTTAAGAAAAATATACTTTTCTTATAACAATTATAATTTGTTTGACTGTGTTTGATTTGGTTTGACCGATCCATTTATACAATAATGCATCTCAAATTGAAATTATAATGATCAACTAATTTTTTTCCAATTTGATTTGAGTTTCAGGTTAAAAAAATGTTGTTGGCCACATAATTCTGTAGGAGTTAAGAAGGTTTAGTGACAGATTATAATAAAGCAAACCTCCAACTTCTAATCAGCAAAAAGAAAATTTAGCATAAAAAAAAATGATTGCAAAAGAGATTGAATTGTACAGATGGCAAATATTCCAATATTTTAGCTATCTTATTGGGCAAATACAAATTTGCTTATTTATAAATTAAGTATCCAAGCAATTACCGAAGGATAATACTAATAACTTTTTGACACAATTGAAAGTTCATACACTGAAGTAAAATTCAAATTTTAACTGGATAAATTATCAAACTAAAAAACTAAGCAATAATAGAATTGGTGCAAGAAAGAAGGACTAACCAAATTAAAGAATTAGGTGCTCTTGAAAACATCTCCATTTCATTAGTGGTTTGGGCCTATATAGGTCTTACAACATTTACAAATAAATCCTTAGACTTCTTCTGTTTACAACTAGGAACCGACTTTAGATACACACTCCCCTTCAAGATAGACAAAAGATATTTAATAAACCCATCTTGTCACATAACCTAGACCAATCTAATGAGCTAGGTCCTTTGGTGAAGCAGTGAGCCACTTGCTCTCTAGTTGTTACATGACTTAGCTCAGTAGCCCGTTATTTAGTTTTTCCTTGATGAAGAACCTATCAATCTCCACATGTTCGGCTCTATCATGTCGCTCAAGGTTGTTTGCGATCCTGATCACTAAATTATTGTTGCACCACAAGTTCATTTGAGCTCCTTGGTCCATCTTGTGCTCTACCAACAAGGCTCTCAGCCACGTCATCTCAGCAACTCTCGAGGCCATGCCCTATACTCTGCCTCTATTGTTGACCTCGCTACTACTGACTGTTTCTTGCTCTTCCAAGAGACCAAGTTGTCCCCTACGAACATGTATTATCCAGATTTGAACCTCCTGTCATTCATACAACATGCCCAATTACAGTCACAATAGCCTTCAATGCTTATATGTCCATTCTTCCTGAAGAACAACATTTTTCCTGGAGCACTCTTCAAATATTTCAGAATTTGATATGTTGCATCCATGTGACCCTTTCTTGGATCATGTTTGTAGTGATTCACCACAATTACTGCAAATGATATATCGGGACGAGTGTGACTCAGATAAATGAGATAACCTACCAACCTCTAATACCTCTCGTGATCAATTGAATCCCGTCTCTGCGCTTAACTTTCCCCTCCTGATCAATTGGTGAAACTGTAAGTTTGCGTCCCAACATGTCTGTCTTTGTGAGAAAGTCCATACTTCCTCTGAGATATAACAATCCCCTCCACTCTACGAGCCACCTCAATTCTGAGAAAGCATCTAAGTTGTCCCAGGTCTTTCATCTCAAACTCTTTGCCCAAACTTGCCTTCAATCAAGCAATCTATCTCTCATTATCTCTAGTGACAATCATATCATCCACATATACAACAAGAATAGTAATGTGACCACCATGCCATGAAAAGAACGTTGTGGCCAACAATGATTTGTTGATAGCCCATGCTTACCATTATGTTCTTGAATCTGTCAAACCAAGCTCAAGGAAACTGTTTCAAACCGTAAACTAACTTTCTCAATTTATATACCTTGCCACTGTTCGGTTCGTGTTGAAGCTTGGAGGTATCTCTATGTATACATCTTGTAGCAGATCCCCGTGAAGAAACACATTCTTCACATCTAGTTGGTGTAAGCTCCATCCACCATTCATAGCTAGAGAGACGAGTGTCTTGATTCTGCTCATCTTTGCCACTAATGAAAATGTCTTATCATATTCGATGCCATATGCCTGATATACCCTTTCACCACCAACCGTGCTTTGTAGTGATCACTCTTTCCTTCTAAGGTCCACTTCGATGGGAATACCTATCTGCATCGGACTGCATTTTTCCCTGTTGGTAGTAATGTGAGCTCCCATGTCCTATTCTTATTGAAAGCACCAATTTCTTCTAGTATTGCAACCTTCTACTTTGGATCCTCCTTAGCTAATCTGTTAACACTTTGGTATATTGATAGTGTTCAAAGATGCATTGAATGCTACATGTAAATGTGAAATATTAGTATTTGAGACAAACTGGGTAATGTCATGCGAGGAACCAAAATGATCAGGAGGATGACCTGCATTGTTGCAAGAGATCTTCCTTAAAGTTATGAGAGTGAGAGGAGAAGAGAGAAATCATATCACATGTGTAATCGAAGTTCAAGGCGGATGGTGTGTCTCAGAAGTCGGGGAAAACCAGAACAAAAGACTTATTGACACGAGTGACACGACAAACACTATTCCCTCATTTCCTCTTTTCCTCCTTGTATACACCCTCAACTCCCCTTGACCTCGAGTGCCACCGCCCTCGGGCTAATTTTCCTCATTTTTAGGCTCTTCCTTAGTTGATCGTTCCAGCACAACAAGACAATGCATCATTTCCACCTGTATCAATCTATCAGCATCACTACTCTCTCTCTCTCTCTCTCTCTCTCTCTCGCCTCATCCCTCCAGCATCTGATGAGACACCTCTAAGGTGTAGTATAGTTTGAATTCTCTAAAGATCACTTCCATACTCACAAACATTCTTTTTTCAATTGGGCTCCAACAAGTATACCCTTTCTGAGCGATAAAATAACCCACAAAAATTCAAGTCACAACTCTGAGATCCAGCTTCCCTATTAATGTTTTATTATCCTGCACAAAACATGCACAAACAAATAGCTTCAATTGTAGGATCCCACAATTATCTCCTTTCAATAATTCACACGAAGATTGACACTCCAACACTCTTGAGGCGTTTCCATTGATCAATTGAGCGACTGTCAAAGCAGCTTGCTCACACAAGTGCTTTAGGATATTCATTGAGATCATCATGCTTTTGGTTACCTCTAGAAGGTGTTTATTCTTTTTTTCTGCAGCTTCATTTTGTGTCAGTGTGTATAAACAAGTATGCATCACACAAGTTTTTGCTTATTTTCATTTTTCATACAAAGACGGATACAAACGACTCAACCGACTAAATGAAGAGTATCACATATGCCTGCGATGTAGCAGCAAAACATCATCCACACTCCTCCCAGATCCTTCTACTCTGACACTCTCTACCATGGATGTCAAAGTTGAGTCCATCCCCTCTATCTAAGTAACAAAGTCCACATGTCATATGCAAGTCCCAAGTCTCCGACTAGTCCCCTTCTTCGGAAATATCACGTTAAGAATATCAAATAAACAATACATTTTAGTTGAAGTATAATGACACTAATAAATAAAGGGTTAACTGGAAAGGAAGGAGCAAGCAAAATATTGGATAGTCATAAAATTGGTAAACCTTATTGTACCTTTACCAACCACATGTTGTGTTGTAGCATCCGTGGTCTAAATGTTGTCTGGAATTGCTAGATGAGTATATGAACAGAACTCACTAACAACACCTGTCACATGTCGAGATGCGTCGAAATCTACCATCTATTCTGGTGATCTTGTGATGGATATAAATGCAAGAGCATGTGTATCACAAACACCTTTGGCTGAGTGGGCATAAATAGTAGTATTCTCCTTGAATAACGATAAGATGGATGCATCCTCAGTCACATCACCTGCTGCTCTCTGTTTTATCTTTAACATCTCTAAGGGCTTGTGATCTTCATCAGTAAAGACTACCTCAGTATCTCCATCATTCTCTACTACCATCAAATTCACACCGTGTCACCCTCTTGCACCCCTTTGGCCTCCACAATTACAACCACAACCTCTGAATTGTCCATGTCCACCCTTTTCTCTCTCTCTCCTTGGGTGGCTTCGGATAAGCCTTGCTTAAGTGTCCCACTTCTCCACAGTTGTAGCACGAGTGGGTCTCCCCCTGAGCACCAGTCATACCTAAGCTCGAGGCAACCCAAGCTGACAGTGTACTTGAAAGTCCACTCGGTTTCGAGTGTAACCTCATGCGACTCTCCTCCTGCAACATCGTGACGATGGCCTCATCCAGTGAAGGAATCATTGCCTGGGCTAGGAGGACCGATCTCCTCTGATCAAAATTGGATTCAGATGAGCCAAAAACTACATAGTCCTCATATGTGCAAAAGTCTCTCCATTCCTGCATCCTGGATCAACAAAAATTGACATAGGTGAGAAGTGAACAAGAAATTGCCACAGCTATTCCAACTCTATGGAGTACTCCTGAATCGATCTATCATTTTGTACAATTGTTTCTATGTCACGCTGAATCTAAAACACTCTCATGTGGTTCTTAGTCCCACCATAGGTCCTCTTCAACTTTGCCCAGATGTCATTCTCCTTTTGAATGCCATCCACTGATGTTTCAATTGATGGAACTATCGAGTTGAGTAGCAAGGTGTAAATCAATGCAGATGTGGTCCTCCACTCATTCCCCTAGGCATTGTCACTATTTATCTTGACCCCCATCGGGTATTATTCTAGTCTCTCCCCCACTAAAGCAACCTCGATCCAACGCTACCAACTAAGATAACTGATTGTTTCATCAAGCTTCAAATCTATAGGAGGGAGATCTAGTTTCACCAAAGTCAAAGCATGTGTTGAGGTAGTGGCTCCCGTCGAGCACTCCCTGTATGAGCCAGACCAACCTTTATAACTTCAGAATCTATCTTCCCTAGAAGTTTCAATCCTTTACCTCTCGTACTATGTCCGTCTCCTGACATCCTCAATCACAAGGATAAGTTTAGAGCACAAAAAACACACATGACTTCCTTCCTGCAAGTTCATGCTATTCGCTTTACCTTAGCCTGCATGAAGCCGCAACCCATCTCTCGCACGCAAAAACCACACCCATTTCGATCCTTCGCCTCCCTGTAGTCGAGTGGAACTACAAAAACGAAACCCTCCTCCACAACCATCCTAACTCTAGAGCCGCAATTCCAAATCATTTGTACGCAGCAGTCTTATCGTTGCCTTCTTAGTTAGACAAGATGTTGAATAAGGTGCACCTTGATATTCGTATCTCAAGCAAGACAATGAGCATCATGAACCTGTTCATCAACGATATCTTCGATAAGCTTGCGTAGGAGTCCTCACAACTTGCTCGATACACTAAGAAGCCGACTATTAATTCCCGCAAGATCCAGACTTCCGTTAGTGTGGTTTTTCTCGGAGAACTCTAATCGTGATTGGATCGTCGGAGGGTTCACGCCGCGATATGCTGGGTACCTTGCTAACGAGCCGCAATTTCATCGCTGCCTTCCCAGCGAATTGCGAGCCTCTCGTTGCCTTCTTAGCGAGCTCTAGTTGCCAGTGTCTCCACCGATCGAGTTGCATTGATCCTCACGATCGAGCAGCACCAAGCCCCTGGCTGTTAGGGTTAGGCTCTAATACCATAAAGAATTAAGTGCTCTTAAAAACTTCTTAAGTGACTTAGGCTTATATAGAGTCTTACAATATTTACAAGTAAATCTCTAAACTTCTTCTATTTACAAATAGGACCCGACATTAGGTACAAATCTCAACACAAATACTATACTATATTTTAAAATTTGACAAATCAACCCACTAACATCTACAAATAATAAAAAATAATAACCAAGAAAAAGCAAATTCTGGGATAANGTGGTGTTTTTTTTTCGCCGGTGTATCGCATCCGTCATCCGTACGTAGCTCGCGTACGGACGATGAACACAAAATTTTTTCCAGACATAAGGGATTGTTTGGGATCATTTTTGCTTTTTGTTTTTTATTTTTTTCTATTTTATTTTAAAATTATGTTTGTTTAATGTGTCCATTTAAAGTAGTTTTTTTCACAGCATAGTTTTCCAAGTAACTACTACACTTCTAGTCAGCTATAACTTTTTAGATGTTTTCCAATATTTTGCAATAATAATGAGTTTTTACAATTAAAACTGCTAAAGGGTAATTGCTACAAGAAAATTGATGTTCCCCTTTTTAGAAGAAAAAATCAATGGTACCCAAACAATTTCAAGAAAAATATACTTTTCTTACAACAATCACAATTTGTTTGACTGTGTTTGATTTGGTTCGTGTTTGATTTGGTTTGACCGATCCGTTTATACAATAATGCATCTCAAATTGAATTTGTAATGATCAACTCATTTTTTTCCAATTTGATTTGATTTACAAGTTAAAAAAATGTTGTTGGCCATATAATTCTGTAGGAGTTAAGAAGGTTTAGTGACATATTATAATAAAGCAAACGTCCAACTTCTAATCAGCAAAAAGAAAAATTTTGCATAAAAAACATAAATGTTTGCAAAAGAGATTGAATCGTACAGATGGCAAAGATTCCAATATTTTAGCTATCTTATTGGGCAAATTTTAGCTCACTCTTCAGAGTTTTTGGTTCATTGTTTTTGTTATATTTTTGGATACCATGGAGCAATACATTGGCTAATTGAACTAATTTTGACACAAACAATATTTTCGTTGGAATCTTTATTAATCTTAGTCATAAAAAACCTAAAAACAAACAAAAACAAATCAAAACAAACTTAACAACTCGTTTTCGGTTCATTGATCTCAGCCTCCACATAGGATTCGATAAATTAATGTCTTCACTCTGTAAACCCAGTAGAGTAAGTGCAGCTCTCTGGTATGCCATTGCACACTGTGAAGGACTCTTATAAGTCACTGCTCAAATCGAATAGGTTCCTATATTCTCTTGTTGTCGATGTGTCCAGGTATGTCTTTCAAATTTTAAAACTTTCCAACTTAGGTGGGATGTAAGTCATTATGTTTTCCTGCCGGGCATAGACGTTTTCAAATCTTAATCCCTTCCTTCTTTGGTGGGATGTAAGTCCTTATATTTTTCTACCGAGCATAAACATTTTTAAATCTTAAAACTTTCCGTGTGCGAGCCTCTCGTTGCCTTCTTAGCAAGCTCTAGTTGCCAGTGTCTGCACCGATCGAGTTGCATTGATCCTCACGATCGAGCAGCACCAAGCCCCTGGCTGCTAGGGTTAGCCTCTAATACCATAAAAAAATTAAGTGCTCTTACAAACTTGAGTTGGGCTTATACAGAGTTTTATGTTTTTAAAATTAAACTCCCTCATTTATATGTAGATCCATCATTGGATGAAGTGACATAAATATATTTTTTTCTTTAATGAGGTCAACAAATCAACCCTCTAACATCTACAAATAATAAAAATAATAACCAAGAAAAAGCAATTTCAGAGATAAATTCAATACAAATCCATGAAAATATTAAGACATGAAATCACAAAGTTAAAATACCTGAAAAACCATAGAGGACACAATTCATTGCAGCAGCAATTGGCAGTGGAATTGAAGCAATCAGTGACCCAAACTTTCCTGATTGATTTTTAAAAATTCTAAAAATCATTATTGTCACGTTTTACTTCATTCTTTATATCGATTTACGACATTACCTAAAATAGAGAAAAAAATCATGAAACCAGCCGATATTTCCACAACGCGTCGGCTTCCAACTTGAGTCAGAGCCAAAAGGCCTGCATTTTCACTATTCACGCTACAAAGGTAAGTTTTCACATAGTTCTAAATAGAGATCTATTAGCATAATTTTATAGATTAGATATATAAGTACACTGATGCTGCTGAGCCATTGGCAGCTCCAAACATCCCACTTAGCAATATACCAACTCCCTGCAAAGCCACAAAATATAATTAAAGTTAATATTACATTACAATAATGTTTTCCTCTAATAATAAATCATATACATAAGAAAAATTTTGCTACCTGCCATCCGACCCCTCTACTGAAAACAGAAGGTGGTACAAATGTTGCACTTGCAAACCTTGATGCAGCAAGTATGATCCCCGTTGACTGATAAGGAAATGCAGATTAGCAGCAGTGGTGAAACCAAGGGGTGGCTGGGGGATGCACTCACCACCTCTAATTTTTTACTAAATTCTTTAATATGCTATATTACACTTTTGCCCCTAAACATAAATACTAAATACTAATTCAATAATAACTATATTTTTAATTTAATAAGAATATTAATAATAGTTTTTAAAATTTTTTAAGAGATGAAAATTCTAAACTTAAAACTCATGACANAATACATAAGAATTGAATGGCAAGTATGCAAATCATCCGTTTTATTATTTATTCAAAAGTAAACAATGGCTGTTATAAATTGAAGTTTGATGATCAACAAATTTATTTATTTTGGCTTTTGTGATACCGAACACTAAACCCTGAACACTAGATCTTAAAATGACTTACATGTTTATTCAGGAAGCCCCATGCATAATGAATGATATTTCAATTGTTTTTTTTTTTTTTTTTGGAAGCACAAATACATTATGCAATTAATTAGAAAGCACAATAAAAGTACCTGAAAAACCATAGAGGACACAATTAATTGCAGCAGCAATTGGCAGTGGAATTGAAGCAATCAGTGACCCAAACTTTCCTGATAGATTTTTTAAAATTATAAAAATCTTTATTGTCACGTTTTACTTCATTTTTTATATTCATTTACGACATTACCTAAAATAGAGAAAAAAATCATGAAACCAGCCGATATTTCCACAACGCGTCGGCTTCCAACTCGAGTCAGAGCCAAAAGGCCTGCATTTTCACTATTCACGCTACAAAAGTAAGTTTTCACATAGTTCTAAACAGAGATCTATTAGCATAATNATTGGCAGTGGAATTGAAGCAATCAGTGACCCAAACTTTCCTGATTGATTTTTTAAAATTATAAAAATCATTATTGTCACGTTTTACTTCATTCTTTATATCGATTTACGACATTACCGAAAATAGAGAAAAAAATCATGAAACCAGCCGATATTTCCACAACGCGTCGGCTTCCAACTTGCGTCAGAGCTAAAAGGCCTGCATTTTCACTATTTACGCTACAAAAGTAAGTTTTCACATAATTCTAAATAGAGATCTATTAGCATAATATTTATAGATTAGATATATGAGTACACTGATGCTGCTGAGCCATTGGCAGTTCCAAACATCCCACTTAGCAATATACCAACTCCCTGGAAAACCACAAAATATAATTAAAGTTAATATTACATTACAACAATGTTTTTNACATCCCACTTAGCAATATACCAACTCCCTGGAAAACCACAAAATATAATTAAAGTTAATATTACATTACAATAATGTTTTTCTCTAATAATAAATCATATGCATGAGAAAAATTTTGCTACCTGCCATCCGACCCCTCTACTGAAAACAGAAGGTGGTACAAATGTTGCACTTGCAAACCTTGATGCAGCAAGTATGATCCCCGTTGACTGATAAGGAAATGTAGATTAGCAGCAGTGGTGAAACCAAGGGGTGGCTGGCAGATGCACTCACTAGCTCTATCTTTTTACTAAATTCTTTAATATCATATAATACACTTTTGCCCCTAAACATAAATACTTAGATATGTAAATACGCCTTTTCATTCATAGATTTACGATGTCAAGGTGTTATAAATGTAAATTTCAATCTTTGGGTGTTAGATATGTAAATACATAAGAACTGTGGGATGTATGCAAATTTTACAAAAGAGAGAAGTGTTAAAATAAACCCCCGACTGTTTATAGAAGGCCCATTTAATCCTAGAGCCTATAAAATGCCAATTTAGACCTGAGAAACTTTAATTTGATCAGAAATAATCTTCGCGAAGGGATATTTCAGCCCTAATTTAAAAATTCTGTGGACTAGTCCTGTGAAAAAAAGAAAAAAAGGGAACAATCATTTACTCCCTTGAAGGCACAGGTGTACAAATATAAAAGAAATCAAGGCCCATTGAAGATCATGAAGTTTAATTACATAATCAAATCTTCTTGTTCATTTAGCTACCATCAGCATTATGCAAGACAGGGAAGATGACGAATGCTAGACAGCTATTTTAGTTTTCATTGTCTTACATTCATACAGAAGACGCTAAGAATAATTAAAGGTTGTCCCGACTGCACTAATTGTCATACAGTATTCCCTGACTCAAAAGCCTAAACTTAGTTTGACATATTTCCGGCACAGTAAACCGTGGCGGGAAACTGCTCCTTCACCGGAAATGGCGCATATTCCTCCACCTTCCACTCCACCTTCGCCTCTATCTTCGGCTCCACCTTCGCCACTACCTTCGGCTCTAACTTCTTCGGCTCCACCTTCGCCTCTACCTTCGGCTCTACCATCTCCTCTACCATAGCTTAGTGAGTTTCAGTGGAAGGCAGAGAGAGGACCGAGACGGCGAGACCCGTTTGGTGTTTGTGGTTGATGGGTAAGAAACAAATCATTATATGCCGCTTTACCGATGCATAAAGGTGTACTTTACGTTTTAAAAGCTAAAATAGTGTTGTTTTTTTATCTAATGTGAAAGATTTGGGTGGTATTAATATAAACTCGTACACAAATAGAGAAATTCAGCTTAAGATAACATGCCTCAACAAGAGATGCAAATGAAGCTGCCATCATAGCAAAAACATCCCCAGCATTAAATGTTGGAGCTCCCCATTGAAACGGATATGGAAATCTTATCCTGCATACAAATAGGTGAAACATATCAATTACAAACAGGGTGGGGTACAATGGTGGAACCAGGGGTTGGCTGGAGAGGGCACTCACCACCCCTAATTGTTTTACTAAACTCTTTCATATCATATGATAAAATAAAAGAATCATAGTCATAAATTACAAATCGAATAATAATTTAATATTAATTTTATATTTAATTTATTAATAATCATATTTATAATAGTTTTAAAGTTGAAGTTTTAAAGTTAAATAATCACAGCCCTTGAGCAAATTTTTCAGTTAATTATTCTTCAAATTTTTGGTTTTGCCACTGGTGGTTTGGGTTAAATATCAATAGAGATGTAGCTAAATAACTTCCCTAACATGCATAAATCTATCATTTAACCCAAGAGCAATCTCAAGTTAAAGATTTTGATTAGTTTAGTTTAAGAAATATTAATCCAAAGAAAATGATCTAAAAATCTCGCACTGCGAGAAACTAAAAATAAACAGTGAATATAGAAAAATATGCAATTGAGAGAAAAGAATGAGTGTGAACAACAAAAAGTTCACCCCATGTTGCGCTGTCGTACCATGGGGAGGCACCTACAAGTCCAGCACAATCTGTTCGACAACTGGATTGAGTAGATGGAGAACTATGCCTGTATGCACCGGATGCAGTAAGAATATGAGCATACGCCCAAATGACTGCAACACTAATAAGCACCGAAAAACGATCAAGTATTATTCTTCTTTTACTGAAGGCATTTGGAGCATACTGCAAAAAACTCACCGCAAAAAATAACAAATATTAAGTATCTTATATAGAAGCTTGCACTGAAATAATTATAAATCAGGGTTACCTGTGAAAGTGCAACAAGTAATAAAAGAGCTGGCAGCCCAATCTCTACACATTTTGCCACCTATTAAAATATAAATAAGGAAAAAAGGTAAGAGAGTAATGAAACAAATAGACATGATTGGTGATGGAAGAAAGAAAACTCACAATAAGAAACCCAAAGTTAAAAACTCCAAGCCCTGTGAAGGTCACGATGGGTACAGCAGCAAGAGGGCTAAGAAACCTGTAGACGATAAATAGAAAAGAAAAGACTGAATATTATAGTGACAAAATCACTTCAAAGCAAACGATGAAAATATAAACCATTGCATGCATCATAACCATAACCATTTCTACAACAACTTTGATAAATGGCTAACTCTCGCCAAGTACTCAGCATAATTGGGTTAAGTTGTAATATCAGTTTACAACAAAAACAACAACAATACGCCTTTATAAGATGATCAATATTTAATTCTAATAAGAGTGGTCGGCAACATGAATCATTTTTCTCCATTGTATCCTAGTAGGTGCCATATTTTAATTTAATTCTAATAAATTAAGACCATTTTTTTATTAAACTTGCCCAAATCTTTTTAAGCGTACCTCTTGCTTTCTTAACATAAGTCAAATCTAAAACTTCGACTCTATCAGATGATCTATATTTAATAAGCCTGGTGGTTTTTCCTTTTTTTGATTTTCAGTGTAACAACTTATAGTATCTCTATCTGTTGCATTAATTACCTAAGTGTGTGCAGGACTTTCGTGCAACGCTAAGATGCTAATTAATCACTTTTCTGTCACGAGCCTTCCAGCATGCACAATAGGAATGAAAGTTGCATTCACTACTTATGTAAACTTTAATTAACATCTCTGAAAATGCAGTGTATAATCTGCATTGATCTTCATTTTATACAAAGTAGCCTCATGTATTAGCCACATCCTTTAAGGAAAAAGTATTCAAAAGGTTATAGGAGCTAGAGCCCAAGCAATATTACCAGAATTAGAGCCTCAATCACTGTAAATTTAATGTCCCCAATAAACCAGCCATAAAACAAAAATAAGATCAAATTCGGAGAAAGAAATACCTGATTGATATCCTCCATATACCACAGAACCCAGCAATTATCTGAAAGCTGGAAGCAGCTATAAGAGCACCCTGAATAGCCCGCATTGTATACACGAACCTCTGGTTCAATCAAAACGACAAATTCAAAGCAAATAATTCATAAAATATCAAAAATTCAAAGCTATTTGGTTCAATATTGTTAGAATGTCATGTTATTAGATGCCAATATCAACTTTAGAAGACTCTGTTTAGTTTAGTGGGGTTGCCTAGTTCAAACACATTAGCAAATTTCTTTTGATTGTGTAATATTAGCCAAATTTCTAACATCTGAAAGAATTAAAATGTTAATTATTTAAAAAACTATGAGTGATCAAACAATTAATATCTTCAAATAACAAAAATCGTCGAAATTAAGTTGAGATTAAAGATAACTGAGATTAACACCTCGTGTGGGTCTGCAATATCGGCGAAGCGCTCACTGACGATAATGGAGAAGGTTGGAAGAAGGTAAGTGAAANGTAGTGTTTCCTAGTTCAAACACATTAGCAAATTTCTTTTGATTGTGTAATATTAGCCAAATTTCTAACATCAGAAAGAATTAAAATGTTAATTATTTAAAAAATTATGAGTGATCAAACAGTTAATATCTTCAAATAACACAAATCTTCGAAATTAAGTTGAGATTAAAGATAACGGAGATTAACACCTCGTGCGGGTCTGCAATATCGGCGAAGCGCTCACTGACGATAATGGAGATGGTTGGAAGAAGGTAAGTGAAAGAACCCCCGATCACGACAGGAAGCCGAGTCCCCAGCCATGATTGCAACAGAGTATTGATTCCAGCGACAAATAGAACCGTCTGGATTAACCTTGCCTTCTCTTCCTATAAAACATTGTTTTCATCCCAAAAGCAAGATAAATCAGAACAAAACGGTCAAATAAAAAGCAGATTCGCCAACATTTCCTCGAATGAAAATACATGGAGAGAGAGAGAGAGAGAGAGAGAGAGAGAGAGTTCACATGGCCACCACCGATAAGCTGAACGAGTANTTAACCTTGCCTTCTCTTCCTATAAAACATTGTTTTCATCCCAAAAGCAAGATAAATCAGAACAAAACGGTCGAATAGAAAGCAGATTCGCCAACATCTCCTCGAATGAAAATACAGATATAGAGAGAGAGAGAGAGAGAGAGAGAGTTCACATGGCCACCACCGATAAGCTGAACGAGTGAAGTGGGAATTAGGATAGTTGTTCCAAGCATCACGACATAATGCTGAAACCCTAGAATCACCGCTTCCGCTGCGGATTCATAGAAAACATTCATCAGAAACATAGTGGAAGCAGAGAACAAATACACTCGGAAAGAACAAATAGAAAACGGACGCCAAGGAGGAGGGTTCCTGGCACAGTAAACCGTGGCGGGAAACTGCTCCTTCACTGGAAATGGCGCATATTCATCCCCCTTCCGCTCCACCTTCCGCTCCACCTTCGGCTCTAACTTCGGCTCCATCTTCGGCTCTAACTTCGGCTTCACCTTCGGCACCTTCGGCACCTTCGGCTCTAACTTCGGCTCCACCATCTCCTTCACCACCTCCTCTACCATCTCCTCTTCCATAGCTTAGTGAGTTTCAGTGGAAGGCAGAGACGCAATTGTGTAAATTATACGGGAGAAGAAAAGAAAGGCTCGCGAGCGCGGCAGTAATGGTGATCGCTAAGAAGACGCAACTTTAAGACCATCGAAAGTAACCCATGTTGTAACTGGCCTCTTGTGACCCGTTTGGTTTGTGTGGTTGGTGGGTTAGAAACAAATCATTATATGCGGAAACAACTTCCATCATTAGCTGAGAACAGCGACCCGTGCTGGGCTCTGCCAATTCGAAGGTTATTTTTAGTATATTTAATTAAAAATTTACTATAGAATATTTATTTTAATGAATATATTTATTTTAAAAGAGATTTACATACATGCTCATTAATTCTTATCTATTTACATATTTAATATTTAAATTTCGTGGGGATCAATTCTTGTATGGTCTCAATTCGTGCCAGCGGATTAGATTTGAGTCCCAAACTCAAACCTGATCTATGTAACCCATTTTAAATAAGGAATAATCTTTGTTTTGATTAAAATTGGATCAATTTCGAGTTAATTCCTGGTTGGCGGGTGGATTTCAATTCAATTAGGGTCAATGAGTTATTTTTGGGTCTGGGTCATCCTCAACTCAACTTGATGTGTTACTTTATAAGTAATGAAAGAAGTTGTAATTTTATATTGATAACTGTCTCTATATAAGTTCTAAATCTTTACAATGTCAACTAAAAAAAGGTTGAGTTCTTTTTTGTAAAAAATGAGAGCTCCGGAGATATAGTCAACTTACTGTGCCCAAGTGGAGACAAGGAGCGCAAGATCTTGCTTAATGCCTCTCGTACTTGCCCCTATATGCTGAAGCCTCGTCCTCAAATTAAAATCTTTCATTAATTTAGTCATTTTCTATATATATAGTGCATCTTTAATGACTTGTAATGTAGGGCAACCCGATGGAAAGCTTGGCTAGGACCTACGCTTGCTTTAATTTATTTTTGCTCCATTAAATTGGAAAAAAAATGCCTCTAAAGGAAAATTTCTCTTTATATAAACCAAGCTGAAATTGGTGGTCTTGATCTAATTTTATGCTTTCCATGTTCTTNGCCTCTACCTTCGGCTCCACCTTCTCCTCTACCTTCGCCTCCATTTCGCAGTCTCTCCCTCTCTCTCTCTCTCTAACTCTGCTTAGAGAGAGAAAGAGTGAGTTTCTCTGGAAGACACACCGAGGACCGACACGGCGAGACGCACTTGTGTAAATATATGATGGCTAGAAGAAGAGAGGAAAAGAAACGCTCGCGAGCGCGCAGTAACGGTGATCGCTACGTAGACGCGACTTTGCGACCACCGAAAGTGACCCATGTTGTAACTGACCTCTTGTGACCCGTTTGGTGTGTGTGTTTGGTGGGCTAGAAACAAATCATTACACTGCACATAACTTCCTCCATTAGCTGAGAACAGCGACCCGTGCTGGGCTCTGCCAATTCGACGGTTATTTTTAGTATATTTAATTAAAAATTAACTATATAATATATATTTTAAGAAATTATAATTATTGTGATAATTAAAAACATTAAGCTCTGATAAATGCTGCATAAAAAGTAAATGATAAAATTAAATTTATCTTTCAATAAACAAATCCTCCTCATTTATTCCTTTGTTTATAGCATTTTAATGAATATATTTATTTTAAAAAAGATTTACATACACACCCATTAATTCTTATATATTTACATATTTAATATTTAAATTCTTGGGGATCAATTATTGTAGGGGCCTCAATTCGAGCCAGCGGATCATATAGGAATCCAACAATAATTTTATACGGGTTGAAAATCCAGGCTCAAACCTGACTCGTATTTAACCAGCCAACTAAAACCTGATCCATGTAACCCATTTTAAATAAGGAATAATCATTATTTCGGTTAAAATCAGATCACTTTTAGGCCATTTTTGAGTTGATACTTGGCTGGCGGGTGGATTTCAATTCAATTTGGGTAAATGGGTCGTCCTGAACTCAACTCGATGTGTTAGTTCCTAGCTTATGAAAGAAGGTGTAATGTTATAATGTTCATCCATGACTTATAAAGATAACTGTCTCTCGTAATTACTTGTCATAATTAGAATCCAGAAGATATATATCTTTACATTGCCAATTAAAAAAAAACCGAGGTCTTTTTTGTAAAAAATGAGAGTGAGGGAGAGATATATAGAAAGAAACTAATTATAAAGATAATTGTAATTAGTATTCAAATTTTTATAATTAATCTATCATTAATCTATCATTAATGATAAAAAAAGATCTTTTAAAAAAATAGTTTAAATTAGTATTATAATTAAAATGATAAATGGTCTGATTATTTAAGAGAAAATTAATAAAATTTATATGATAAAAAATATGAAATATCAATTTTTAAAAATTTTTAATCATTTAAAGGAAATTTAGTCAATTTAAATCTATTTTAAATATATTTATTAATATTAATTATATCCATTAATCATTGTATTAGTTAATTATCGCATTTTGGTAAAAAATCAGTATGATTAATTAATCGCTATATTTATTACATAAATTTAATTGAGTAGATTCTTCAATCATTTCATTATGTGATATGATGCCTTTTGCTTATGGGACATTTACATGCATACCCCTCAGCTCTTATATATTTGCATATCCAATGCCTAAAAATTTTAATTTGTTATATTTAATTATTTATACACATAAAACTCCCATATCATATCAAAAATATTATTATTTTATGCAAAAATAATGAAAATTTTATTCATACCACTCAATTCCTATGTATTTAAATATCTATTGCCTAAATTCAATGGTTGCATGCTACTTTTTAAATGAAAATGTGTATTTTACATCTTAAAAGTTTAAATTATGACATGAAAAATGGGGGTGGTATAGATGTAAAAAATAAATTTTAGGTTTTTGATATTTAAAATTTTAATTTTGCATGAATCTTGAATATTTGTTCCATTTAGTAAACTATTTAATGATTTTTTTTTTTTAGGAAGTTGGTGATATCTTTGTGGAAGCTATTATTGTGATTATGATTTAGGGTGTGTTTGGGGTATAGGTGCGGCAGCGGTACGGCGTCGTGCCACACGTTGTGACTTCAGTTAAACACGTGTTTTTTTTCTAAAAGTTGCAGGGAGAAGCTGCGCTTTTGCAATCTGATCACTTGACCAAGAGTTTCTCTGGGACAACTGCAACTATTTGAAGAAGCAACCATGAAGCTTCTGTAAGAGAAATTATTGTTTAAAAAGTTACTGTGACTATTACAATTTTTTTTTTTAAGAAAAAAGAATCAAACCCTACCAATCATCGTAGGTAATGAAGTCTAATGGGAAAATTTAGCTTACAGTAGTAGCTTTTTGAGAAAGTAAAGATAATGCGGTTTTGCCAAATAGAAAAAACTGCTGTGAAAACACATCCTAAGTGCGGTGACAGCCAGAAAGCCGTCGTCTAACTTTTTATTATAGCTACCATACAGTTTTTTGAACAATAATTTCTCTACAACAGCTTCGTAGCAGTTGATTAAAACAATGAATATTTCTACATAAATTACAGTTATATTATTAGTCTCCTAAGTTGAAGCTAACGGAGGAGCCGTTTATGTTGATTATGATAAGATTGAGAAGGAGAAGGGGAAGGGAACAGACAAACAAAAACTACTAGGGTTGTTATCCCTAGCTTTACCTCATAACAAGAGTATATAAATATACAACAAGTAAAAAAACTAAACTACCCTTAAGTAGGGTAAAATAATAAAGATACAAAACTATAATATCTAACATCCCCCCCAAAAGGGGAATCATCGAGAGTTTGCTAATAGAAAAGGAAAAGCGTTGAGTGGAAGACGATTTTGTAAACACGTCAGCAAGTTGCATGGAGGAAGAAAAATATGATAAGGTAATGGTGTCATGTTGAAAATGATGGCGATGGAAATGACAATCAATCTCAATACGTTTGGTGCGCTCATGGAAGAGTGAGTTGCAGGAAATTTGTATAGCACTTTTTTTATCAAAATACATAGGAGTTGGGCTACAGAAAGAGACACCCATATCAGCAAGTAACCAGCGCAATCAAACAATTTCTGCAGTGGTGGATGTGATGACACAATACTCAGCTTCGGTAGAAGAGCGAGAGACAACTGCTTGCTTCTTACTCTTCCAAGAAATGAGAGAATCTCCTAGAAAAATATAAAATCTCGTTGTAGACTTACGATTGGTGCAATCAGCATCTGAGTAGGCACGTAATTCCAAGAAAGAAGATGCAGAAAAGAGGAGACACTTAAATTGAGTGCTCCGAAGATAACAAAGAATGCGAAGAACAGCTGCCCAATGAACTGTAGTAGGAGAGACAACAAACCGACAGATAACATGTACTGCATAAGAAATATCAGGTCTAGTGATGGTAAGATATACCAAACTGCCAACAAGTGTACGATACAAAGTGGGGTCAGACAAAGGAACACCATCTGAAGAGGTATAGTGAACATTAAGCTCAAGAGGAGTACCAGTTGTTCGAGTATCAGAAAGAAGAGCTTGTTCAAGGTTGGTGCCAATATACTTAGATTGGGAAAGAAGATGACCTCGAGGAGAATGAGTCACTTCAATCCCTAAAAAATATCGAAGAGTACCCAAATCATTTATCTCAAACTGTTGAGCTAATTGTAATTTAAACTCTATAATCTCATTATCATCATCCCCAATAATAATAATGTCATCAACATATATAGAGAGTATGATACGACCATAGGAGATACTCTTGAGAAACAAAGCAGTGTCATGTGAGCTAGATGAAAACCAAGCGATGCAATCACAACCGAGAACTTTTCAAACCAAGCTCGAGGAGCTTGTTTTAGACCGTAGAGAGCTTTCTTTAGTTTACAAACTTCTTCATGATTATGAGAGACACCTAGTGGAGGCACCATGTAAACTTCCTCTTGAATATCACCATTTAATAATGTATTTTTAACATCCATTTGAGAGATATGCCACTGATGAATAGATGTGATTGCAATAAGAGTACGAATAATAGTCATTTTGGCAACAGGAGTAAATGTTTCTTCATAATCCAGACCATAATGTTGAGAAAGTCCCTTAGCAACCAGACGAATTCTATATCGCTCAACTGAAGGAGGCGGGAGGCGCGATTTCCGGCTTCCTTGGCGATTTCTTTGCAGATAGCTGGAGTTGATTTACGAAAGGCTTCTTATATCATTGGGAGGTGAAAATTAGAGATAGAAGATTGTATTTCTTTGATGGAGATATTTTTTGGTGGTGCATGCGGTGCTATTTCTGGAAACAATGGCGATTTGGCAATGCTCAACTCAGAGCCCGATTATAATGGTATAGAACCCAACTATAGTGCCATCTTAATCGACAAGATTGTCTTGTGTATGTCGCATAAAAAACGAGTGCCAAAAGTGCAGTCTGAATGCAATTCTACACTCTGTGCCATAAAAATATAATATTGTACTTGTTGCATTTTGTGAAATCCGAATACATACAGACTCCACATGTAATATTCCTCTAAGAATGGATTGATCATAGGTAGCTTTCGATCATATTTTGCCCATTTTATACATAAATCAAATTAATTAGTCCAGTGAAAATGAGCCAAACCCCAAATTAAGTCACTATTAAAATATCAATGTTACCATCAATTTATTAATTTCGCTTATCCTAACTATAATCACATACTAAATAGACAGCATATTACAAGCCTTCCATTAGTATCCATCAACAAAAATATATGTTCTAATTTGATATAGACTAAACATCAAAACATATATTAATCATTATGCAAATCCCATCCACAAGAATCATGTGTGTGCCAAAAATACCATTGCCCGACTCAATCTGAGTTATTTCGATCTGTTCCTGATCAAAAAGCAAAATGAGCATACTCGTTTCAAAAGATTGAGATTAAAATAAATGAATACAAAGAAATTATACCGAAATTCTATTTGTTGTGCATTTTAAAATTTTATTTAGCGTTAGTAAACATAAAGCCGGTCTCAAGCTAATTCTTGTATCGCTCAAAATCGGCTTGTGAATAATTTGATACGTGGTTTCGGCTCGTTTACTTCTATCAGATCTCAACCAACCCAAATTTTGAAACACTTTTCGAGCGATGACAATCTTCCAGCTAAATTCTCGACCTTAGGCGATGGTTGAATCTTGAAATTAAATTAGGAGACATGCATTACCTTTTCCCTTAGTAAGCAATTGTTATTTATAGTGCCATGTTAATCGCACTATAGAACCCAACTATAGTGCCATGTTAATCGACAAGATTGTCCTGTGTATGTCGCATAAAAAACGAGTGCCAAAAGTGCAGTCTGAATGAAATTCTACACTCTGTGCCATAAAAATATAATACTGTACTTGTTGCATTTTGTGAAATCCGAATACATATAGACTCCACATGTAATATTCTTCTAAGAATAGATTGATCATAGGTAGCTTTCGATCATATTTTGCCCATTTTATACATAAATCAAATTAATTAGTCCAGTGAAAATGAGCCAAACCCCAAATTAAGTCACTATTAAAATATCAATGTTACCATCAATTTATTAATTTCGCTTATCCTAACTATAATCACATACTAAATAGACAGCATATTACAAGCCTTCCATTAGTATCCATCAACAAAAATATATGTTCTAATTTGATATAGACTAAACATCAAAACATATATTAATCATTATGCAAATCCCATCCACAAGAATCATGTGTGTGCCAAAAATACCATTGCCTGACTCAATCTGAGCTATTTCGATCTGTTCCTGATCGAAAAGCAAAATGAGCATACTCGTTTCAAAAGATTGAGATTAAAATAAATGAATACAAAGAAATTATACCGAAATTCTATTTGTTGTGCATTTTAAAATTTTATTTAGCGTTAGTAAACATCAAGCCGGTCTCAAGCTAATTCTTGTATCGCTCGAAACAGGCTTGTGAATAATTTGATACATGGTTTCGGCTCGTTTACTTCTATCAGATCTCGACCAACCCAAATTTTGAAACAATTTTCGAGCGATGACAATCTTCCAGCTAAATTCTCGACCTCAGGCGATGGTTGAATCTTGAAAATAAAATAGGAGACATGCATTACCTTTTCCCTTAGTAAGCAATTGTTATTTATTGAATGACAAATATAATATTTGTATGTGTTGCATTTTTAGATATTTTTTAAGTTTTGTCAATACTTCTTATTGTTGCAGAGATTCATGTTTATTCAATTATTTCTTGTATTTACAAGATTTATTTTATGCATGCTATCCCTGTTATAGATTCAATTTCTACAATTCATACTTATATATAGTAAGTGGTGCTCCCCATTCNTATATATATATATATTACAAAATAATTAGCCATCATAGGCAGACAGATTTGATAGGAAAACACAGCTTTCAGCTACAATTGTTTGAGAACGCGGACAAACTACAGCTTTGGTAAGATAAAAAAACTACAGTGCAGCACCGCCGCCCCAAACACACCCTTAAATATCATCAGGTAGGGATAACTAACTAATAGCCTATTTGTTAATATGCATAAGTATGCTTCAAATTCTAACATATAGAGGTTAACATAAAAATACACTATTCATATTCATAATAATAAACATGTATACATAATCTAGAGTGTTTTGACCTCTAATACTTATTTATGTTAATATACTAATATTGTTGTGATCATTAGAGGATATTGCATCTTCTACAAACATNATATATATATATATATATATATATATATATATATATATATATATATATATATATATATATATTACAAAATAATTAGCCATCATAGGCAGACATATTTAATAGGAAAACACAGCTTTCAGCTACATTTGTTTGAGAACGCAGACAAACTACAACTTTAGTAAGATAAAAAAACTACAGTGCAGCACCGCCGCCCCAAACACACCCTTAAATATCATCAGATAGGGATAACTAACTAATAGCCTATTTGTTAATATGCATAAGTATGCTTCAAATCCTAACATATAGAGGTTAACATAAAAATACACTATTCATATTCATAATAATAAACATGTATACATAATCTAGAGTGTTTTAACCTCTAATACTCATTTATGTTAAGATACTAATATTGTTGTGATCATTAGAGGATATTGCATCTTCTACAAACAAATGGCGCATGTTCCTCCACCTTCGCCTCTACCTTCGGCTCCACCTTCGCCACGACCTTCGGCTCCACCATCTCCTTTACCACCTCCTCTACCTTCGCCTCTACCTTCGGCTCCACCATCTCCTTTATCACTTCCTCTACCATCTCCTCTACCTTCACCTCTACCTTCGCCTCTATCATCTCTTTTACCACCTCCTCTACCATCTCCTCTTCCATAGCTTAGTGAGTTTCAGTGGAAGGCAGAGAGGGGACCGAGACGATTATATGCGCAAACAACTTCCATAATTAGCTAAGAACATTCGACGGCTATGTTTAGTATATTTAATTAAAAATTTACTATAGAATATTTATTTTAAGAAATTAATATAATATTTATTTTTTGGTAAAAATATCTTAATTAATTAATATGATATTTCTTTTTTGATAAATAATTAAATTCATTAAGTTGTGGCAGATGCTTCATAAAAAGTAAATGATATTTCTTTTTTGGTAAAAATATCTTTTAAAATTATCTTATCATTCAATAAGCAAATCCTCCACATTTATTCTCTTTTTTTATAAAATTTTAATTCTTATCTATTTACATATTTAATATTTAAATTTTGTTCGGATCAATTTTTGTAGTGTCTCAATTCGTGCCAGCAGATCAGATTTGAGTCCCAAACTCAAACCTGATCATGTAACCCATTTTAAATAAGGAATAATCATTGTTTTGGTTAAAATTGGATCAATTTCGGGTTAATTCCTGGTTGGCGGGTGGATTTCAATTCAATTAAGGTCAATGGGTTATATTTGTGTCTTGGTCATCATGAACTCAACTCGATGGGTTACTTTATAGGTTGTGAAAGAAGGTGTAATTTTATGATATTCATCCATGACTTATATTGATAACTGTCTCTCATGAGTCATAATTACTTCTCATAATTAGAATCCAGAAGATATAAATCTTTACAATGTCAATTAAAAAAAGGTTGAGATCATTTTTGTAAAAAATGAGAGCTCCTAAATTAATTATAAATATAATTTTTAAAAAAATTGTTTAAATTAGTATTGTAATAAAAATAATAAATATTTTGAACATTTAAGAGATAATAAATAAGAAATCACTTGATAAAAAAATATAAAATATAAAATATAAAATTTAAAATATTTTTAATCATTTAAAGAAAATTTATTAAATATATTTATCATTATTAATTATATCCATTAATCATTGTATTAGCTCATTTTGGTCAAAAATCAGTATGATTTNGGTGGCTGGCGGATGCACTCACTACCTCTAATTTTTTACTAAATTCTTTAATATCGTATAAAACACTTTTGCCCCTAAACATAAATACTTAATAATAATTCAATAATAACTATATTTTTAATTTAATTAGAATATTAATAATAGTTTTCATTTTTTAAAAAAAAAGATGAAAATTCTAAACTTAAAACTCATGACCGCTTAATTTTTAGGGCCATTTACATACATACCATACTATTCTTATGTATTTACATATCTAATACCTAAACATTCATATTTACTTGCATACCACTCAAGTTTTTACCATCACATTAAAAATACCACCTTCATTATCATTATCATTTTAAAAGTGAAATATGTCTTTTCATGCATAGATTTATGATACCAATGTGTTATAAATGTAAATATCAAACTATGGATGTTAGATATGTAAATACATAAGAATTGTGGGATGTATGCAAATTTTACAAAAGAGAGAAGTGTTAAAATAAACCCCTTATAGAAGGTCCATTTAATCCCAGAACCTATAAAATGCCAATTTAGTCCCGAGAAACTTTAATTTGAGTAGAAATAATCTTCACGAAGGGCTATTTCAGCCCTAATTTAAAAAGTTTGTGGACTAGTTTGACATTTTAATAAACTCTGGGACAATAATAACCCAATGTAAACAGTCAAGGGACTATTTGACACTTTACTCTCATATAAAACTAGCATTACATTCGCCACTCTCATGTTAAAAACTGGATGATGTACACAGTGCAAAAAAATAGGAACAAGCATTTAATCCCTTGAAGGCACGGTTCTACAAATATAAAAAAAACCAACACCCATTGAAGATCATGAAGTTCAATTACATAAACAAATCTTCTTGTTCATGTAGCAAGCATTATGTTGGATATAACTTAGAGGTTCACCACCATCCGCATTATGCAAGAGAGGGAAGATGATGAATGCTAGACAGCAATTTTAGTTTTCATTGTGTTACATTCATACAGAAGACGCCATACAGAAGACGCTAAGAGCAATTAAAGGTGGTCCCGACTGCACTAATTGTCATACAGTATTGCTTGATTCAAAAACCTAAGTTTACTTAGACATCGCGATCTTAGAAAAAATGGGGTTTTGTGTTTAAATCCATGTGTCTGACTTGCAAATGTCAACTAAATACAATAACATTTTTTTCGCAAACAAATCATACTCCCATTATACCATCTATGCTAGAAATATTATTATAGCAGGCTTGGTTATCGTGTCAGTTATTGAAAAACTCAATGACCTAGTGGCTTAAAATTATATGTAACGTAGTAGTCTTAAAATAAATAATACTGATGTGTGCTAGAAAATTCGCAGTGGTAGAGTAATGAATTTTCGTCTTAGCGTTGCACGAGAATTCAACACATACTCAGGTAAAATAAAACAACCAGTACTGACACATGAAGTTTTTACGTAGAAAACGCGTAAATGAAAAAAACTACGGGGCCTAGCCCAATTATAAAAATCTACTATATGTTATGATTACAGAGACCACTTGTCCCACAAGGAGGAAAGAGTTATTAGGTTTTCTAGGTTACAACGTCGACTGACAGCTTTCAATCGGCGGTGGTCGACGATGATTGGTGGTGATCGATGGCAGTAATCAATGGTCGACGACTGTCGGTGGAGGTTGATGGCAACAGTAGTGCTCGAAGGCGGTTGGTGGTTGTCGGCGGTGATCAACGGTGAGAGAGGTGGTGCTGGACTTCAGCTTATTCTCAGAGTTTTAAGTTCTCTCTCAAGTCTCAAGCCTCCTCCCCCCATAAGAAGGGTGGGTGAGGTTTTATTTATAGTGATTTGCGCGAAATTAATGTAGGAATATAAACCATTTTGATCGGACGATCCGGAGAGCTTCTTTCGATCAGATGATATTTGATAGACATTTGAGTGCCTTAATGATGTCATAATTGAACAATCTTGTGCTTGTTGGATTATTCTTGTCGAGACGCTCGATTCGACTATAAGTTTGTTAGATTTGGTATTCATTTAATCTTTTAAATATGTCCTGAAAACTTCCAAGTGTGGTTTAATGACTTGATATGAGCTTGATTTGACTCGAATTGAACTAATCAGTTTGACTGTAAGTTTGATAAAATTGGAGTTTTGGTTGATTTTTATCGATGTTTGAATATTTCTTACTCAAAAATACATCTTGAGATATGTGTCATGCCTCAAGATTCGTGTCGAATGATGAAGATTTGCTGGAGATGTATTAATCGCCCCTATTTTTGGGTGAGATCAACTTCGTCGTCTGAAAAAATGTTGATATAAAGCTTATATATATATATATCTATTTAAATAAGAATAATATAAATCTATATATTTTAAAGCAAGTAAGTTAAACTCAATTAGTAGAGAATTTGCTTCAAATCATCGGAGGCACGGGTTCGAGCCTCATGCTATCTAAAATTTGGATTTTTTTTACCAGGCTAAATTTCAGGCTTGTAGGCCCGTCCAGAGGGCCAGAAAGACGGGTCGAAGCTGGGAAGGCTGCAAGGCGGGTTGGCAGGATTTAGAGCGGCCGAAATGCCAAACAAATGTGGAACTCTGAAGCCGCAGGTGAATCCAAATAGCAGGAAGTCAGGCAGCTCAATCGCCCGACGGTGGCGANACTCTGAAGCCGCAGGTGAATCCAAATAGCAGGAAGTCAGGCAGCTCAATCGCCCGACGGTGGCGAGAACCACGGGCAACGAATCGCTCGATGCAGGCGCAAACCGCGGGCAGCAGCTGAAGAATCGCAAGAATCCAATCAGAATTAGCCAAAAAGAGAAATTTGGGAGCCCAAATTATGAAATTTGAGCATATACAAATATATTCTTCAAAGTAACTAATTTTTTTATTTGTAATAAGATAATTTAAAAGGCCAAAGAACAAAATATGAAAAGGATTTCAGTTCTCTCTCTTTTTATTTTTAACTCAATTGTTTTAATTCAATTGTTTTTAACGTTATGTCATCATAAGCCTATAAATAGAGGCTATGAATTAGAGAAAAAATTACATGTGATAAGAAAAAGAAAAAGAAATGGAGGAAAAGAGTAGAAAGTGGTCTTCTGCTAGTAAAATTTTCCCAAAAGAGAATGTTGTTCCCGTCCTGTGTAGTAGGCGAGCAACGAGATTTTCTTTCACGTTGCGACCAAGAGAAAAACTATTCACATCCTGTGTAGCGTACGAGCAATGAGATATTCTTTCACTTTGCGGCGAAAAGGAAAGTCACCCCCATCCTGTCTGGCATGCGAGAAACAGGATATTCTTTTATGTTACTGCGAAGAGGAAAGTCATTCCTATCTTGTGTAGCGGACGAGCAGCGAGATTTTCTTTTACATTGTGACAAAGAGGAAAGTCGTCCTCATCCTGTCTGACAAATGAGCAATGACATCTTCTTTCATGTTAGGGCGAAGAGAAAAGTCGTCTCCGTTCTGAATACCAGACAAGCAACGGGATTATCTTTCGTGTTGCGGCAAAAAAGAAAATTGTCTTCATTCTATGTAACAGGTAAGCAATGCGATCTTCTTTCATATTGCGGAAATTGCGACAGTTGAAGAACCTTGTTCCACTGAGAATCAAAGTAAGGGCCAAAACTTGGAGGACGCGACGCCAATTCTAACAGAGAGTGACTTGATTTCTTTTCAAAAGAAGTATTGCTTCCGGAATGACATGATGGTGAAATTGTCGACTTCAACTCATCGAGCTTATTCTGCTCATTTTGGGTATGTTATTGTTCATGAGACAACATACACTTCCTGCCGACACCTGAGTTTATCGAAATCATGAAGACGTTCGGAGTTTATGTTGCTCAACTATATTATCGGGTAGATGCAGTTATTATCTGGTTGTTTGTTCTATATAAGAGTAGAGAGTCGACGTTAACTCCAGCAATTTTAGCTCAATTGAATGGGTTCTTTAGTGACACACATGATCGTGTGATGTTTAAGAACAATACGTTGGATTTTTGTCAGAAGAACCGATAAGACAATGGCCTGTGGAATTGTTTTTTGCAAAGCATGATTAGGGGCTCCGTAAGAGGAGAGGAAGATTCCAATAGTTTGTCTCTCTTCAGACTACTGAGGATGAAAAACTGCAGATACTAAGATTTTATTGCTTCAAGAAGATGTTGTTTGAGACAAAATATATTTATGAATTTATGGGTGAGAAATCTTTGTTCAATATCAAACTTTCATTCCATTCCAAACAATTCACAGCTGCAACATTAAAGAAATCTAAAAAGGGATCTTCTTTGTCAGCACCCATAGTTTTCTCAAAGCGGCTTCCAACGAATAGTGATTGTGAAATACTCCTTTAGAAACAACAAAAAGGGTTAAAAAATAACGGAAATCCCTACCCAGTCCTTCGACTATATATATTATTGAGAATATTTTGGCTCATGAATGTACTGCTTTTGGAAACCAAGAGGTTTGTAAATTTCTTTTATCTTCTGCTACTGTATAATCATTTCATCTGTTTGACCCAAACTCCGTTTCTTTTAAATGGATAAAATGATGGAAATCCAGATCGGACTAAGACTGATTCTGAGAAACTGGAACACCGAATTGGTTAAGATCAAATATCTTCAAGACATGTATAAGCGCCGATATGAATCTGGGGTTGAAGGAGTCACTACTCTGGAATCACAATTGACAAAGTGTATGACAGAACTCTTAACAATGACGACATCTTTCTCGTTGTAGCTTTTGGGTTTGGAGAATACTCGAGAGGCGTTGATGGAGGCACAAGCCGATTTAAGTGAAAATAATAGAAGCGCAAAAGCCCTTAAGTAGACCTTGTCAGCCCAGGAAGAATAGAATCCGACTTTTGAGGTTTGCAAAGGATGTTGATGTTGCGAAGGTTAAGAAAAAAACGGTCGAGGACTTAAAAGAACTCACTTGAGTTCAAGACTATTATTCGAGACCATGTCCAAGAGACTCGTGGTCGGGTACTTGATGTTGAGGCAAAAGAGCAGCAATAGCGGTTCACCGATGAAGGATGCATTCAGAGTTTTCTGAAGAGGAGTCAAGCGGCGCAATGTTGAACCAGGATTGTCGTGGAGGGACTTACTCCTAGCCAAACTTCAGAGGATCCTCCCTCGGATTCTGATGGTGAGGACATCGAAAGTGAATTGAAGAAAGTATTCTTCAACGATGATGGGGCGTATGAGAACATTGACGTCGATTAGTGTTCTATACGTCCTAGTCATGTTGTTCAAACCACACAAATGTAGTTATTCTTTCTAGATTTTATCAAAGTGACGTATGAGCGATGCATGTTGACCATTTGTGTGTTTTGAACAATATGACAAAAACAAATACCTAAAAGCATATAAGGAACTGTAAAACACTAATCGATGTGAACATTCTCCTCCGCCCCCTCCTCGTCGTTGAAGAACAATTTCTTCAATTCACTGTCGTGTCTTCACCGTCAGAATCTGAAGGAAGTTCCTCTGAAACTTGGCTGAGAGTGAGCCCCTCCACGAAAATCCCAGTTCAATATTGCGCCGCTCGACTTCGCTTCAAAAGATCTTGGATGAATCCATCATCAGTGAACCACTTTTGCTACTCTTTTGCCTCAACATCAAGTGCCCGATCACGAGCTTCTTGGACATAATTTAAAATGATAGTTTTGAACTCAAGTGTGTTCTTGAAATCCTCGACCATTTTTTGCTTAATCCTTGTAATATCAACCTCTTTCATAGACCTCAAAAGTCGAATCTATTCCTCCTGGGCTGACGCTGTCGACTTAAGAGCTTTCATGCTCCTATTGCTTTCAATCAGATTGACTCATGTCTCCACCAATGCCTCTCAAATTCTCTCCAGATCCTAAAACTGCAACGAGAAGTTGTCATTGTTGAGAGTTTTGTCCTGCACTCCGTCAATTGTGATTTCAGAGCTGTGACTCCATCAACCCCGAGTTCATATTGACACTTATACTCGTCTTAGGAATATTTGATCTTAACAAATTGGGAGTTTCAATTTCTCATAGCCAGTCTTAGCCCTATTTAGATTTCCAAAATTTTATCCATATATAAGAAAAAAAGTCTAGGTCAGACAGATGAAATGATTATATAATAGTATAAGATAAAAGAAACTTACAAAACTCTCGGCCTCCAATAGCCCAGTACATTCATGAAACAACAGATTCTCAGAAATATGAATAGTCGAAAGACTGGGCAAGGACTTCCGCGATTTTTTTTAACCCTCCTATGTTATTTATGAGAGAGTACTTCACAGTCATTGTTCTTTGGAAGTCGCTTTGAGGATACTACGAGGGATGGCTCAGAAGGTCCCTTCTTAGATTTAATTATTGTTACAATCATGACAACGCTCGGGATGGAGAGAAAGTTTGGCATTGAACAAAGATTTCTCGCCCACAAATTCATGAATATATTGCGTCTCGAATAACATCTCCTTGAAGTTACGAAATCCTAGCATCTACAGTATCCCTCCTCAGTAGTCTGAAGAGAAATAAGACAATTGTTGAAACATTCATCGCCTCTCACGAAGCCCTTAATCATTTTTTGCAAAAAAGAATCTCTGGGACCATTATCTTAATAATTCCTTCAGGTGAAAATCCAATGTCTTGTGCGTAAACATCACACGATCATGCATGTCACTAAAAAACCCGCACAACCGAGCTAAAATTACAGAAGTTAACGTCAACCCGCGACTCCTGAAGATAACAGTCGACCCAATAATGACTGTCACTGCCCGATAAAACAACTGAGCAACGCAAACTCAGACGCCTTCATGATTTCGATAAACTTAGGCGACGTCAGAAATCAAAGGCCATCTCTTAAGGCTGTCTCATGAACAACAATATACCAAGAAGAAACAGAATACACTCGATTGCTTGAAGTCGGTAATTTCTCCACAATGTCGTTCGAGAAGTAATACTTCTTTTGAAATAAAATCAAGTCGCTCTTCGTCAGAATTGATGTCGCATCCTCCAAGTTCTAGCACTATGGCTCTCAACAGAATGATGTTCTTCAGTTGTCATTTCAACAACGTGAAAGAAGACATTGTTACTTGCCTGCAGGCAGAAAAATTTTCTCTTCACCGCAATATGAAAGATGATTTTGTTGCTCGTCTGTTGCGCAGAACGGGGGCTACTTTCCTGTTCTCCATAACATGAAAGAAGATTCTGTTGCTCATCTACTAATTAGGATGGAGACGACTTTCCGTTTGACCGCAACATGAAAGAAAATCCCGTTGCTAATTTGCTACGCAGGACAAGGCAACTTTTCTCTTGGTCTCAATGTGAAAAAAGATCTCATTGCTCGTCTGCTATGCAGAACACGAACGACTTTCTTCTTTTGGAAAAATCTCGCTAGCAGAAAGCTCGACTCTTCAGTTTTTTCCTCCCTTTCTCCTCCTCCTCACCTGTCATTCTTCCCTTCATTCATAGCCTCCATTTATAGGCTCGAGATGAGTCATGACATTAAAAACAACTAAATTAAAAATAAAAAAATGGGAAAACTGAAATCCTTCTCGTATTCATATCTTTTAGTCTTTCAAATTCCCTCATTACAAATAAAAAAACAATTGTTTTAAAAAATATATTTATATATGCTCAAATTCCATTATTTGGGCTCCCAAAATATGCTAAAATTTCTATTTTCAGCTAAATCGGATCGGATTCCCTATTCTTTGCCTACTGCCTACAGTTCGTGCCCGCGTCGGGCGATTCACTGTTCGCAGTTTACGCCCACGTTTGGCGATTCGCTGCTCGTGGTTTGTGCCTATGTCGGGCGATTCCGCTGCCTGACTTTATGCGGTTCAGATTCTCTCGCTGCTTTGGACTCCCATAGAGATTCAACATTTTGCTACTAAGAATCTCGTCGGCCCGCCTTCCTGGACTTCAGAGCTTCTACTGGCCTGCCTTGCTGCCTTCTCAGCTTCGACCCGACTTCCCAGCCCGTTGGACGGGCTTACAGACTCAAATTTCACCCGATAAAAAAAAACCAATTTTTGAATATCACGAGGCTCAAACCTGTGCCTCTTATGATTTGAAGCAAACCCTCTACAAACTGAGCTAAGCTAAGTTTTTTTTAAATATATAGATTTATATTATTCTTATTTAATGAATTTTCGTCTTAGCGTTGCACGAGAATTGAACACACACTCACATAAAAGAAAACAACCAGTAATGACACCAGAAGTTACATAGAAAATTCATAAAGGGAGAAAACTATGGGTTCTTGTCTAGTTGTAAAAATATACTATAAGTTAATAATCATAGAGAATAATTATCCCACATGCAGGAAATGATTACTAGGTTTTCAAGTTACAATTAGATTGACGATTTCCGATCGGTATTGGTTGATGATGATTGGTAGTGATCGACGATGTTCAATGATGATTGACGCGATCGATGGTGGTTGACGAAGATGGTAGTGATCGACGGCGGTTGGTAGTTGTCGACGGCTGTCAGAGGTGGTCAACGACGATCAGCGGTGGTCGACTGCGATCGGCGGTAGTCGATGACGGTCGGCGGAGATCGACGATGGTCGATGACGGTCGGCAGTGGTTGAAGCTATAAGTTTTAACTCAAATCTCAAGCCTCCTCTCATGAGGGGTGGAACTCTATTTATAGTATCTTGGCTACGATTAATACAGGAATATGAACCACTTTGATCAGACGATCCAGAAAGTTTCCTTCATTCAGACGGCGTTTGATGGATATTTGAGTGCCTTAATGATGTCAGAATTGAACAATCTTAGGCTCTTTGGATTCGTCTTGTTGAGACACTCGGTTCAACTATAGGCTTTGCTAGATTCGTCATCCGATCAACCTTCTAAATATATTTGAAAAACTTTCAAGAGTGGTTTAATGACTTGATTTGAGCTTAATTTGACTCGAATTGGACTAATTTTGGTAGCGTTGGGTTCTTCTTGTCGAGTCGGTCAGTTTGACTGTATGTTTGATGAAATCGGAGTTCTAGATGAATTTTTATCAATGTTTGAATATTTCTTGCTCAAAAAGCCATCTCGAGATCTATGTCATGCTTCAAGATTCGTGCAGAATGATGGAAATTTGTTAGAGATGTATCAAATACAAATTTCTAAGATTTTCACAAGTTTCCTGAGAACCTTTATGCGTATTGAAGCTCAGCTTTTAGTGTGCTATTATGCTGGTGTTAAGTTTTTTGTAGGACGACCTAAAATTTTGATCCTAGAAATAGGAGTTGTGAAACAAGTAGCAATTTATATACTTGTCAACAAACACAACAAGAAATAAAACCCATAACCAACTAAATCAACACAATCAAAACCAAATAAAGTCAAGAATCACAAAAACACACACAAAAAGATATCTTGGTTTCTGATTAGGACAGGTAAAAAAGAAAGGTCATTTGGTTAAGCTACCTCATGGAATATCAACAAGAACAGATTAAAAAGCTTTCACATTAACATGCTGCTCCTTTTTTTTGGGAATATTTACTAACATGCGTACCACTTAATTCCTATAAATTTACATATCTAAAACCTAAACTTCAATTTTTACATATATGCCACCTTATAGATGCAAAAAAAGGTGTATTTTACATTTTAAAAGCTACAATAGTGTTGGTTTTTTAACTAACACGAAATATTTGGGTGGTATTAATATAAAATGTAAAGTTTAGGCATTAGATATGTAAATACATAGGAATTGGTTGGTATGCATGTAAATGCCCTCTTTTTTTTAATTATGTATTAGAGAATCACAAGAAGTAAACTCATACAGAAATTGAGAAATTAAGCTGAAGTAAGATAACATGCCTCAACAAGAGATGCGAATGAAGCTGCCATCATGGCAAAAACATCCCCAGCATTAAATGTTGGAGCTCCCCATTGAAACGGATATGGAAATCTTATCCTGCATACAAATAGATGAAACATATCAATTACAAACAGGGTGGGGTAAAATGGTGGAGCCAAGGGTTGGCTGGAGAAGGCACTCACCACCTCCAAATTTTTTACTAAACTCATTGGTATCATGTGATAAAATAAAAAAATCGTCCTCATAATTACACATCAAATAATAATTTAATATTAATTTTATATTTAATTTAATTTAATATTTATAATAGTTTTAAAAATNAAGAGATGCGAATGAAGCTGCCATCATGGCAAAAACATCCCCAGCATTAAATGTTGGAGCTCCCCATTGAAAAGGATATGGAACTCTTATCCTGCATACAAATAGATGACACATATCAATTACAAACAGGGTGGGGTAAAATGGTGGAACCAGGGGTTGGCTGGAGAAGGCACTCACCACCTCCAAATTTTTTACTAAACTCATTGGTATCAAGTGATAAAAAAAAAAAAAATCGTCCTCATAATTACACATCAAATGATAATTTAATATTAATTTAATATTTAATTTATTAATAATCATATTTATAATAGTTTTAAAAATTTTAAAGAAGTTGAAGTTTTAATTTAAAAAATCAATTACAAACCCTTGTTTTTTTTTTTTAATTTCACTATTCTTGAAATTTTGGTTTGGCCACTGGTGGCTTGGGTTAAATATCAATAGAGATGTAACTAAATAACTTTCCCAACATGCATAAATCTATCATTTAGCCCAAGAGCAATCTCATGTTAATGATTTTGATTAGTTTAGTTTTAAGAAATATTAATCCACATAAATTTGATCTAAAATTCTCGCACTGCGAGAGGATAAAAGTAAATAGTGAATATAGAAAATTATCAATAGAGATGTACCTAAATAACTTTCCCAACATGCATAAATCTATCATTTAGCCCAAGAGCAAACTCAAGTTAATGATTTTGATTAGTTTAGTTTTAAGAAATATTAATCCACTGAAATTTGATCTAAAATTCTCGCACTGCAAGAACATAAAAGTAAATAGCGAATATAGAAAAAATATGCAATTGAGAGAAAAGTATGAGTGTGAACAGTAAAAGTTCACCCCATGTTGCGCCGTCGTACCATGGGGAGGCACCTACAAGTCCAGCACGATCTGTCCGACAACTGGATTGAGTAGATGGAGAACTATGCCTGTATGCACCGGATGCAGTAAGAATATGAGCATACGCCCAAATGACTGCAACACTGATAAGCACCGAAAAACGATCAAGTATTATTCTTCTTTTCCTGAAGGCATTTGGAGCATACTGCAAAACACTCACCGCAAAAAATAACAAATATTAAGTATCTTATATAGAAGCTTGCACTGAAATAATTATAAAGCAGGGTTACCTGTGAAAGTGCAACAATTAATAAAAGAGCTGGTAGCCCAATCTCTACACATTTTGCCACCTATTAAAATAGAAACAAGGAAAAAAGGTATGAGAGTAATGAAACAAAAAAATTTGATTGGAGATGGAAGAAAGAAAACTCACAATAGGAAATCCAAAGTTAAAAACTCCAAGCCCTGCGAAGGTCACGATGGGTACAGCAGCAAGAGGGCTAAGGAACCTATCGACAAAAAATAGAGAAGAAAAGACTGAGTATTACAGTGACAAAATCACTTCAAAGCAAACGATGAAAATATAAATCAGTATCTGCATCATAACCATAGCCATTTCTACAACAAGTATGATAAATGACTAACTCTCACCAAGTACTCATCATAATTGGGTTAAGTTGTAATATCAGTTTACAACAAAAACAACAACAATAGCCTTTATCCCACTAAGTGGGGTCGGCAACATGAATCATATTTTAATTTAATTCTAATAAATTAAGTTCATTTTTTTATTGAAATTGCCCAAATCTTTTTTAAGCCTACTTCATGCTTTCTTAACATAAGTCAAATCTAAAACTTTGACTCTATTAGATGATCGCTATTTAATATGACCAAACCATCTAAGACAACTCTCACAAATCAAGCCTAGGTCAAGCAATTAAACCACTTTTGAAGCTTCTAGTGCCTAGTAGAAAGGCCAAACGGATTCTAAATCTGACAAATTTATAATAAAATCGAGTGTCACGACGAGAGAAGTCCAACAAGCCTGAGATCACTCAATTCTGACATCATTAAGACACTTAAATTTCCATTAAACGTTTTCCGATCAGAGGAATCTTTTCAGGATGTCTGATGGAGTGGTATTAATTTCTTCCTTATTTGCACGAAAGCCTCTCCCAAACATTCTACCCTTTTCATGAAAAGGGACCTAGAGCTTGAGCTGAAAAAAGGTTGGGCTTGGAGCTGGTGCAAGGAGTTGAATTCCAGTGTAATTCCATACCAAATACTCAACGAATTCATCTGGCTGCTGCAATAGTTGACCACTCTCGACTGTCGCTCGCCGGCCATCATTGACCATCACTGACCACCTGTGCTCGTGCCAACGAAGCACTGTGTGGAGTAAAGACCAAAGTCACAGAGTAAAGACAGCCGTCGCGGAATAATGAGGCATCCTACGAAGCATTGCATCATCCTGAACATCATACAACAACATGCCTCGAAGACAATATATTAATTCTCCAGCAACTACTCCCAGCAGCAACCGCTCTCAACTATTTGCGCAACGATTCTTTCGACATACGAACATTATATTTCGAGGAACTTTGTGACTCTTTCCTACTTAGTGTATCATTCTAAGTGGCTAGGCATGATGGTTTTTCATTTTTTGGGTTTTTCAAGTAAAAACTTATGGTGTCTATCTGTTACTTTAATTACTTAAGTGTGTGCAGGACTTTCGTGCAGTGCTAAGATGCTAATTAATCACTATTCCGCCACTTGTCTTCCAGCACGTATCAATAGGAATGAAAGTTGCATTCACTACTTATTTAAACTTTAATCAGCATTTCTGCAAGTGCAATGTATAGTCTGCATTGATCTAGATTTCATACAAAGAAGCCTCATGTATTACCCACTTCCTTTAAGAAAAACGTATTCAAAAGATTATAGGATCTAGAAGCCTAGCAATATTACTAGAATTAGAACTTCAATCACTGTAAATTTAATGTCCCCAATAAACGAGCCATAAAACAAAACTAAGACCAAATTTGGAGAAAGAAATACCTGATCGATATCCTCCATATACCACAAAACCCAGCAATTATCTGAAAGCTAGAAGCAGCTAGAAGAGCACCCTGGATAGCCCGCATTATATGCACGAACCTCTGGTTCAATTAAACCGACAAATTTTAAAAAATAAATCACAAAATATCAAAAATACAAAGTTATTTGGCTCAATATTGATGAATGTCATGTTATTAGATGCCAATATCAACTGTAGAAAACTGTGTTTAGTTTAGTGGTGCTACCAAGTTCAAACACATTAGCAATTTTTTTTATTGTGTAATATTAGCCAAATTTCTAACATCAGTAAGAATCAAAATGTTGATTATTTTAATTATTTAAAAAATAAAGAGTGATCAAACAGTTAACATCTTCAAATAACACAAATGGTCGAAATTAAGATGAGATTAAAGATAACGGAGATTAACACCTCGTGTGGGTCTGCAATATCGGCGAACCGCTCACTGACGATAATGGAGAAGGTTGGAAGAAGGTAAGTGAAGGAACCCCCGATCACAACAGGAAGCCGAGTCCCCAGCCATGATTGCAACAGAGTATTGATTCCAGCGACAAATAGAACCGTCTGGATTAACCTTGCCTTCTCTTCCTATAAGACATTGTTTTCATCCCAAAAGCAAGATGAATCAGAACAAAATGGTCGAATAGCAAGCAGATTCGCCAACATTTTCTCGAATAAATATAAATGGAAAGTGAGAGAGAGAGAGAGAGAGCTCACANCTGGATTAACCTTGCCTTCTCTTCCTATAAAACATTGTTTTCATCCCAAAAGCAAGATAAATCAGAACAAAATGGTCGAATAGCAAGCAGATTCGCCAACATTTCCTCGAATGAAAATTCATGGAAAGTGAGAGAGAGAGAGAGCTCACGTGGCCACCACCAATAAGCTCAACGAGGAAAGTGGGAATAAGGATGGTTGTTCCAAGCATCACGACATAATGCTGAAACCCTAGAATCACCGCTTCCGCTGCGGATTCATAGAAAACATTCATCAGAAACATAGTGGAAGCAAAGAACAAATACACTCGGAAAGAACAAAAAGAAAACAGACGCCAAGGAGGTGGGCTCCTGGCACAGTAAACCGTGGCGGGAAACTGCTCCTTCACCGGAAATGGTGCAAATTCCTCCACCTTCCGCTCCACCTTCGCCTCTACCTTCGGCTCCACCTTCGCCACTACCTTCGGCTCCACCTTAGGCTCCACCTTCGGCTCCACCTTCGCCTCTACCTTCGGCTCCACCTTCGGCTCCACCGTCTCCTCTACCTTCGCCTCCATTTCGCACAGTCTCTCCCTCTCTCTCTCTCTCTCTCTCTCTCTCTCTCTCTCTGCTTAGAGAGAGAAAGAGTGAGTTTCTTGGAAGGCAGAGCGAGGACCCAGACGGCGAGACTCACTTGTGTAAATATATGATGGTTAGAAGGAGAGAAGAAAGAAACGCTCGCGAGCGCGCCAGTAACGGTGATCACTAAGTAGACGCGACTTTGAGACCATCGAAAGTGACCCATGTTGTAACTGACCTCTTGTGACCCGTTTGGTGTGTGTGGTTGGTGGGCTAGAAACAAATCATTATACGGGCACATAACTTCCATCATTAGCTGAGAAACAGCGACCCGTGCTGGGCTCTGCCAACTCGACGGTTATTTTTAGTATATTTAATTAAAAATTTACTATAAAATATTTATTTTAAGAAATTATAATTATCATGATAATTAAAAACATAAAAAGTAAATGATAAAATTATCTTTATCTTTCAATAAACAAATCCTCCTCATTTATTCCTTTGTTTTTAGCTTTTTAATGAATATATTTATTTTAAAAAAGATTTACATAACACAACCATTAATTCTTATATATTTGCATATTTAACATTTAAATTTTTGGGGATCAATTATTGTAGGGGTCTCAATTCGAGTCAGCTCAAACCTGACTCGTATTTAACCCGCCAACTCGAACATGATCCATGTAACCCATTTTAAATAAGGAATAATCATTATTTCGGTTAAAATCAAATCACTTTCAGGCCAATTTTGAGTTGATACCTAGCTGACGGGTGGATTTTAATTCAATTTGGATCAAAGGGTCATCCTGAACTCAACTCGATGGGTTAGTTCCTAGCTTATGAAAGAAGGTGTAATGTTATAATATTCATCTATGACTTATAAAGATAACTGTCTCTCATGATTACTTATCATAATTATAATCCAGACGATATATATCTTTACAATGCCAATTAAAAAAGGTTGAGGTCTTTTTTGTAAAAAAATGGAGATATAGAAAGAAACTAATTATAAATATAATTGTAATTAGTATTCAAATTTTTATCATTAATCTATCATTAACTCTGGCCCCATCACTCCAATTTTGAAAAAAAAAAGACCTTTTAAGAAAATAGTTTAAATTAGTATTATAATTAAAATGATAAATGGTCTGATTATTTAAGAGAAAATTAATAAAAATTTATCTGATAAAAAATATGAAATATCAATTTTTAAATATTTTTAATCATTTAAAGGAAATTTAGTCAATTTAAATATATTTATTAATATTAATTACATCCATTAATCATTGTATTAGTTAATTATCTCATTTTGGTCAAAAATCAGCATGATTAATTAATCGCTATATTTATTACATAAATTTAATTGAGTAGATTCTTCAATCATTTCATTATGTGATATGATGCCTTTTTCTTACGGGACATTTACATGCATACCCCTCAGCTCCTATATATTTGCATATCCAATACCTAAAAAATTTAATTTGTTATATTTAATTATTTATACACGTAAAACTACCATATCATATCAAAAATATTATTATTTTATGCAAAAAATAAGAAGACAAATTAAAGTTGAGGGGCTTGATTGTAAATACATAAAAATTAGACAGTATGTATGTAAATCTTTTATTATTTTAGATTAGTTGAGTCAATTGTTTTATGCTACTTTAAATTTTAGGAAATTTTAAATATATATCACAAAATTATAAAATAATAATAATAATAATAATGATGAAGATTTATATTCATACCACTCAATTCCTATGTATTTAAACATCTATTGCCTAAATTCAATTGTTGCATGCTACTTTTTTTTAATGAAAATGTGTATTTTACATTCTAAAAGTTTAAATTATGACAAGAAAAATGGGGGTGGTATAGATGTAAAAAATAAATTTTAGGTTTTCGATATTTAAAATTTTAATTTTGCATGAATCTTGTATATTTGTTCCATTTAGTAAACTATTTAATGAATTTTTTTTTTAGGAAGATGGTGATATCTTTGTGGAAGTTATTGCTGTGATTATGATTTAGGGTGTGTTTGGGGTATAGGTGCGGCGGCGGTACGGTGTCGTGCCACACGTTGTGACTTTAGTTAAACACTTGTTTTTTTCAAAAAGTTGTAGGGAGCAGCTATGCTTTTGCAATCTGATCACTTGACCAAGAGTTTCTCTGGGACAACTGCAACTATTTGAAGAAGCAACCATGAAACTTCTGTAAGAGAAACTATTGTTCAAAAAGTTACTGTGACTATTACAATTTTTTTTTTAAGGAAAAAGAATCAAACCCTAGCAATCATAGTGGGTAATGAAGTCTAATGGGAAAATTTAGCTTACAGTAGTAGCTTTTTGAGAAAGTAAAGATAATGCGGTTTTGCCAAACAGAAAAAACTATTGTGAAAACACATCCTAAGTGCGGTGACAACCAGAAAGCTGCCATCTAACTTTTTATTACAGCTACCATACAATTTTTTGAACAATAATTTCTCTGCAACAGCTTCGTAGCAGTTTATTAAAACAATGAATATTTCTACATAAATTACGGTTATATTATTAGTCTCCTAAGTTGAAGCTGACGGAGGAGCCGTTTATGTCGATTATGATAAGATTGAGAAGGAGAAGGGAAAGGGAACAGACAAAGAAAAACTGCTAGGGTTGTCATCCCTAGCTTTACCGCATAACAAGAGTATATAAATATACAACAAATAAAAAAACTAAACTACCCTTAAGTAGGGTAAAATAATAAAGATACAAAACTATAATATCTAACATCCCCCCAACTCATGATGCATCAAGTGGAATCATCGAGAGTTTGCTAGTCAAAAAGGAAAAGCGTTGAGTAGAATGTGATTTTATAAACACGTCAGTAAGTTGCATGGAGAAAGAAATATAGGGTAAGGTAATGGTGTCATGTTGAAAATAATGGCGAGTGAAATGACAATCAATCTCAATATGTTTGGTGCGCTCATGGAAGACTGAGTTGCGGGAAATTTGTATAGCACTTTTGTTATCACAGTACATAGGAGTTGGGCTAGAGAAAGAGACACTCATATCAGCAAGTAACCAGCGCACTCAAACAATTTCTGCAGTGGTGGATGTGATGGCACGATACTCAGCTTCGGTAGAAGAGCGAGAGACAACTGCTTGCTTCTTACTCTTCCGAGAAATGAGATAATCTCCTCTAAAAATATAAAATTCTGTTGTAGACTTACGATTGGTGGAATCACCACCCAATCAGCATCTGAGTAGGCACGTAATTCCAAGAAAGAAGATGCAGGAAAGAGGAGACTCTTAAATTGAGTGCTTCGAAGATAACGAAGAATGTGAAGAACAGCTGCTCAATGAACTGTAGTAGGAGAGGCAACAAACTGACTAATAACATGTACAATATAAGAAATATCAGGTCTAGTGATGGTAATATATACCAAACTGCCAACAAGTGTCCGATACAAGGTGGGATCAGACAAAGGAACACCATTTGAAGAGGTATAGTGAACATTAAGCTCAAGAGGAGTAGCATTTGTCTGAGTATTAGAGAGACGAGCTTGTTCAAGGATGGTGCCAATATACTTAGATTGGGAAAGAAGATAACCTCTAGGAAAATGAGTCACTTCAATCCCTAAAATATATCGAAGAGTGCCCAAATCTTTCATTTCAAACTGTTGAGCTAATTGTAATTTCAACTCTGTAATCCCATTATCATCATCCCCAGTAATAATCATGTCATCAACATATATAGGGAGTATGATACGACCATGGGAGATACTCTTGAAAAACAAAACAGTGTCATGTGAGCTAGAATGAAAACCAAGCGATGCAATCACAACTGAGAACTTTCAAACCAAGCTCGAGGAGCTTGTTTAAGACCGTAGAGAGCTTTCTTTAGTCTACAAACTTCTTCATGATTATGAGAGACACCTGGTGGAGGCACCATGTAAACTTCCTCTTGAAGGTCATCATTTAATAATGCATTTTTAACATCCATTTGAGAGACACGCCACTGATTAATAGACGCGACTGCAATAAGAGTACGGATAATAGTCATTTTGGGAACAGGAGTAAATGTTTCTTCATAATCCAGACCATAATGTTGAGAAAGTCCCTTAGCAACCAAACGAGTTTTATATCGCTCAACTAAAGGAGGCCGAAGGCGCGATTTCCGGCTTCCTTGGCGATTTCTTTGTTGATAGCTGGAGGTGATTTACGAATGGCTTCTTATATCATTGGGAGGTGAAAATTGGAGACAGAAGATTGTATTTCTTTGATGGAGATATTTTTTGGTGGTGCATGCGGTGCTATTTCTGGAAACAATGGCGATTTGGTAATGTTCAACTCGAAGCCCCATTATAATGGTGTAGAACCCAACTATAGTGTCGTGTTACTCAACAAGATTGTCCAGTGTATGTCGCATAAAAAATAAGTGCCAAAAGTGCAGTCTGAATGCAATTCTACACTCTGTGCCATAAAAATATAATATTGTACTCGTTGTATTTCGTGAAATCCGAATACATACAGACTCCACATGTAATATTCTTCTAAGAAAATATTGATCATAGGTAGATTTCGATCATATTTTGCTTAAAATTAGCTCATGGTTTGTTGTATTCGATTTTGACCTAGTTCAGCTTGAAAACAAAGCGGACCGACTCAATCTGAGTTATTTCGATCTGTTCCTGATCGAAAAGCAAAATGAGCAGACTCGTTACAAAAGATTGAGATTAGAATAAATGAATACAAAGAAATTATACTGAAATTCTATTACTTGTGCATTTTAAAATTTTATTTAGCGTTATTAAAACATCAAGCCGGTCTCAAACTAATTCTTGTATCGCTCAAAACCGGCTTGTGAATAATTTGATACATGGTTTAGGCTCGTTTACTTCTATCAGATCTCGACCAAGCCAATTTTTGAAACAATTTTTGAGCGATTACAATCTTCCAGCTAAATGCTCGACCTTAGGCGATGATTGAATCTTGAAAATAAATTAGGAGACATGCATTACCTTTTCCCTTAGTAAGCAATTGTTATTTATTGAATGTATAATATTTGTATGTGTTGCATTTTTAGATATTTTTGAAGGTTTGTCAGTACTTCTTATTGTTGCACAGATTCATGTTTATTCAATTATTTCTCCTATTTACAAGGTTTATTTTATGCATGCTATCCCTGTTATAGATTCAATTTCTACAATTCATATTTATATATAGTAAGTGGTGCTCCCCATTCATATATATATATATATATA
>JXCR01031395.1:64450-78245 GCA_002079205.1 Phalaenopsis hybrid cultivar | reverse complement strand
ATCGAGCCCGATAAAGGGCTAAATCGAGCCCACCAAAGGGGCAAACCGAGCCTAGCACAGGGGGGCAAACCAAAACATATTTTTAGCTCAACTAAACCCATCAAAAGAGAGCCGACAACAAATAATTTTTTTAGCCAAACCAATTTCTTTTCTTAAACCAAATTAAACCCAACATAAAAACTCAAGAAAAGAATATAATATAAGCCAAAACTGCACTCATCAAATGGGGAAAACAGATTAGCATTTCCAGCGTGAGTTCAACCCAAAAGAGCCAAAATCGCACCCAGCACAGGGGCAAGCCGAGCCCAGCATAGGGGCAAACCGAGCCCAGCATAGGGGAAAACCGAGCCCACCAAATGGGCAAAACAGGGCAGAATTTTCATCTAGCATTTAATCCGAAAGAAGCTAAAATCGAGCCCACCATATGGGCCAAAATAGAGCCACCAAGAATCAGATTCCACAAAATCTTAAAGCCCAAAATTTGCATCCATCATATACTTTGAAGAGAGATAGGGAACTAATAAGCATAAGTGAATTCCAACATATATTTGAACATGGGTGATAATGATAAAAAGCTTAAGAATCAAGTTTTGAACCAACATTTCATTTATCATGTATTTCAAATAGCATTATAGAGCAAAAACGAGACCTCCAAATAGGCACCTAAAAATTTTTTAAAAAAATTTCATCCAACATGCATTTCAAGCAGAAAAAGGCAGCCACATGGAGTATGTTCGAGCTCATAATCCTACAGACATTCTCATTCTTAATGCTAAGCTCAAATAAATCTTAAAGTAGTCTTAATTTCCCAATTCCAAATGCATTAGAAAGAACATGCATTCAGAAGTAATTCCAAATGATAGATATTAGAAATATTACTCATGTCGCTAGGTAAGAAATCATCAGAATAAAATTGCCAACGTATAATGTTATATATCAAAACCAAGGCCTGAGTAGGGCATTCAGAAATCTCCTTTGAATGCTTGCAGAAAGAAGGAGGAAGAAGAATCCCTTTTTAATGCAAACTTAAAGCAAACTCAAGAACTAACCTTAAGAAAATAAAATCAATAAAAACCTCTCTTAAGAACCTCGATGTAAAAGCCTAAATCTCCTGAAAAGCCTTGAGAAATACAACAGCAAATGTTCACGATCAGAGATGCCCCAAATCCTTTCACTTTTTCTCTCGAAATTTTCAAACTCTTCTCCTCTCTCAAGCTTTATTCAAGAGAAAACAAAACTTCAAGAAAATATTTCAAGCACACACACAAGATGAATCAACTAAAAAAGTGGCAGCACCTCCCTCTTTTTTTTTTATTTTCGGCCAATCCTAAAGACCTCCANCCTAAATCTCCTGAAAAGCCTTGAGAAATACAACAGCAAATGTTCACGATCAGAGATGCCCCAAATCCTTTCCCTTTTTCTCTCGAAATTTTCAAACTCTTCTCCTCTCTCAAGCTTTACCCAAGAGAAAACAAAACTTCAAGAAAATATTTCAAGCACACACACAAGATGAATCGACTAAAAAAATGGCAGCACCTCCCTCTTTTTTTTTTTATTTTCGGCCAATCCTAAAGACCTCCCTAAGGTGGGGATTTTATAGGCAAAAGAAAGAGAAGCAGCCACCCACCAACCCTAATGGTGGCCGAATCAGGTAAAGGGAGAAGAAAAAATGCATTTAGGGAGGAGGCAATGCAGCCTAGGGCAGAGGAAGAATCGGCCAGGTGGAGTTTCACCGTTGGAAAGCTGCTTGGTCGAGCGGAGCTCGAGGAGGCGAGCCGCGTGAGCGAATGGAAGCGGAATGCCGCGTGTGAGGGAAGAGGAATGCCATGTGCGAAAATGGTAGAGGAGACGCGGGTGGGGAAGACGGACCATGGCCTCGATTGGTCAGCTCGGGTGCGGCTGATCGCGGGAGCTAGGGCACGAGGGGGCGAGCAGACTTCGATCGAACCGCGGGATGGGCCAAATGGAGAGTTAAGTGTGCAGGAAAGGGGTAAATAGGATTTAGGGTTATAATTTTTATTATAAATAATAATATAAATATATAAAGATATTTAATATTTCAAAAATAAAAATTGATTTGTATATTTTTTATTCATGAGTCGCAACATAACAAAATAGATGCTCTTTTTAGGTAATTTTGGTATTCCGGACGCGTTGGCGCGGTCCGTTTCACCATCAGAGGTCATTTTGACAAATTCATCGATTTANTATTTTTTATTCATGAGTCGCAACATAACAAAATAGATGCTCTTTTTAGGTAATTTTGGTATTCCGGACGCGCTGGCGCGGTCCGTTTCACCATCAGAGGTCATTTTGAAAAATTCATCGATTTGCGTGCAATTTTCTCGTGTGCGTAATTATAGCAATATAAGTGTCTTTCCTAAGCTAAAATTGGTGTCCCGGATGCGTTGGCGCAATCAATTTCCTCATCGGAGGTCGTCCAAAAAAGTTAGCATTTTCACTCATCTTTTAAGCTCAATTTTAGTTCGATCTTGTGCTACTTAGTGAATTTTATGCATTTTGTGGGTGTGTGTGTAATGATAAAGTCTTGAAGAGGTTTTCCTAGGGCTTGAGATCCTATTAGGAATTTCTCCTTGAGCCTTCACATGATAGTACTTTACCACTCGACCATAGGACGATAGTTTTGAGATCATCAATACGAGACACCACAAGAGAAATAAGAAGTAGCTGGAATTTCTAAAAAGGGTGGGTCCCAATTCTAGTTTTCTAAGATGGTCAATAGGAACTCTTAGAGCTAGATCCTAGGATTCTAAGGAAAAGAGTAATGACCTCAAAATGAGGTCAACAACTACACATTGTAAGTTGTAGTCATAAAAATTTTTACAATGTCTGATGCCTTCTGAGCTTAGAGATTGGGTTGAACTCATCTTCTACAAAGCAATGACAATAAAATAAAAAACAGGGATAGATTCTGCCATATTTTTGAATTTACATCAAAGCTAATAAGAATTTGTTTTTAATTCAAAATCACAGCTTGCACAATTACGTATAACTGTCTAATGAATGTGCATATTAAAGCATTTACTCTACTCATCCAATCTTCAATTCTAAAGACTTTTAATACTCTTAAATTTAGTTCATGTAAATACATAAAGTAATGAAAATCATGAACTCAATATAAAAAAAACGTACGAAATACACATGTACCAACAAATGTAATATTAACTCGAAAAAAAAATCAATGTTGATCAGAGGTTATGATTGGTTATTATGAAAAATGCATTATGGACAAGAAAAAGGTGGAAGATGAGGGTAATTAAACATTATTCATATCATAATGTATTAGTGATGACATCTTTTTATTTTTATTTTTTTGCACTCTTTCATGATTCATGCAATTCTTCTATTAATGCAATAGAAACATTTGTTTAAGGAAAATCATGACTTCTTTCTTCAAGAAATTTGAAAATTAAAAAACTTTCACATTATATTATTTTTATTACTATCATCATTAACAATGTAGCTACCAATAAATAAATCCAATATTTTATATGTGTAACTTAATCTAATTCATATGTTATGCATTTATAAATAATGTTTTTTTGTAAATTTTATCGAAATGATTTCAAATCAAAACATTACAATAATAATTGTCACTAATTAGTCATAAGCTTAATTAGAACAAAAATGACATTATTAATAACCAATACAATCATAATTTTAATTCCCTAATGCCTAAAGTATTCTACAATAAATACTTTTATTTTCTTAATGTGAGTAGAATATTAGGTGGTTGCGATTTTGATAGCTTATTCATGATGTTTTTTAGGTTAATTGAGTAGCCTTAAAGATGGTTGAATATGCTTATAAAAAAAGAAGCTAAAATCATAAATTAAAATACCTAATTAACAATACACATTATCAAAGTATTAACAATGCATATGAAAGAGAATTAAATTTTGAAGTCATGTCCTTGAGCTATATGCATGCATTGTCCTTGGTACTACTTTTACATTTCTTAAATTGTCTTACTACAAATGTCTCTTATGATACTTCTTGAGACTTACTTCTCTAATACATTGGGCACTGACCAATAAGAATACAAGAAACAATCTTCAATCTGTATTTTAAAAACATAAATAAATTTTAAGTCTTTTGATATAATATTTAGCTCTTAGTCATGGATGTTCAAAACCTTAGAGATAATGCCAATCCCTCTAAATGAAGTTTTCTCCGCTATTTGGAAAAATAAAATCACATGAATGAGTCCTGGTGCGTGCTAGAAAATTCGTGGCGGTAGAGTAATGGATTATCGTCTTCGCGTTGCACGAGAATTCAACACACACTTAGATAAAAATGAATCGAGTTGTGATCACACCAGAAGTTTTTACGTGGAAAACTCGTAAAAAGGGAAAAACCACGGGGCCTGGCCCAATTGTAAAAATCAACTATAAGTTGATGATTACAAATGCCCCTTATCCCACAGACGTGAAAGTGTTACTTGCTTTCCACGTTACAACGTCGACTGATGACGTCTAGTAAGCGGTGGTTGACGGAGGTCATTGGTGGCTAACAACAGTCGATGACGGTCGGCGGTAGTTGACAGAGGTCAGCGGTGATCGACGGCGTTCAACGGTGGTCGGCGATGGTCGACAGAGGTCGGCGGTCGTGGTCGACGGCGATTGACGATGACGAGGATGATCTTGGACTTGAGCTCCTTCTCAAAACCTCAAGTTCTCTCTTAAGCCTCCTCCTTTTCATGTGAGGGGTGAGGCTCTTTCTATAGTGTTTTTAGTGCAATTAATGCAGGAATGTGAACCATTTTGATCGGACGGCCCGAAGAGCTTCCCTTGATCATATGACGTTTGATGGACATTTGAGTGTCTTAACGATGTCGGAATTGAGCAATCTTGGGCTCGTTGGATTCTTCTTTTTGAGACGCTTGATTTGACTATAAACTCGCTAGATTTGACATCTATTTGACCTTTCAAATGCCTCCGAAAATCCTGTAATAGTGATTTAATGACTTGATCTAAGCCTGATATGACTCTGATTGGACTAAATTTTATATCATTAGGTCCGTCTCATCGAGCCGATCAGTTTGACTATAATTTTGTTGAAATCGGAGCTCTGGATGACTCTTAATCAAAGTTTGCATGTTTCTTGTTAAAAAAATTGTACCGAGATTCGTGCTGAATTATGAAAATTTGTTGGTGACGTATCAAGTCCAAATTTTTAATTGTAGAGATTATATAAAGATAAACACAACTAACAAAAGTTAAAAAAATAGTGGAGAGAGATAGGGTGCATCAAATANCTCATCGAGCCGATCAGTTTGACTATAATTTTGTTGAAATCGGAGCTCCGGATGACTCTTAATCAAAGTTTGCATGTTTCTTGTTTAAAAAATTGTACCGAGATTCGTGCTGAATTATGAAAATTTGTTGGTGACGTATCAAGTTCAAATTTTTAATTATAGAGATTATAGAAAGATAAACACAACTAACAAAAGTTAAAAAAATAGTGGAGAGAGATAGGGTGCATCAAATGTTTTATGAACCCCACATTTCTCTAGTGAAAAAATGATGAACTTGGAGGCTTTAAGACTATGGGTTTGCTTGGGGCATTATTTTTGTAATTTTATTTTCTTGATGACAACATAACTTTATTTGGCAGTAAATTCTTTTTTTTTTGTTAATTTAAGTTATGATAAATAATTTTTTAGCAAAAAAAAAAAAATCTTATTTTAATTTAATTAAAAAAGAATATTCTCATAANGGGCATTATTTTTGTAATTTTATTTTCTTGATGACAACATAACTTTATTTGGCAGTAAATTCTTTTTTTTTTAATTTAAGTTATGATAAATAATTTTTTAGCAAAAAAAAAATCTTATTTTAATTTAATTAAAAAAGAATATTCTCATAATTTTTTTTTTAATAAAAACTCTTTCAACGAATATGAAAGGTTTGGGACTCGAAGTTGATGGCTTCGCGAGTCTTTTCCGATGGAAATCAAATCCTTGGCTACAACCGGAAGGGAAACTAGAAGAGGAACGGCGATGGATCACCCGGAAGCCCTCAACTCTTCCTCACCTTCATCTTCTTCGTTCCATCCGTGGTTTTCTTCTCCTCATTTTTATTTTGTTTTTCCTTAACAATCTGAGATAGCTAAATTCCAGTCATCTCTGCAGCGCTGGCCGTCATTTTTATGTCGCTGTTGATCGCCTTCTCTTCAAGCTGGTCCCTCTCTTTCTCTCTCTGTCTATCTCGCCTTGATGTCTTACTCTTGTTGAGCTGGAGANAGCTGGTCCCTCTCTTTCTCTCTCTGTCTATCTCGCCTTGATGTCTTACTCTTGTTGAGCTGGAGAAAAAAAGTGAATATTCTGCTGCAGGATACCCTGGTGGATCTCCTAGGCGTGACAGGGCGTCGGCCGTTCNCACGTTATAACGTCGACTGATGACGTCTAGTAAGCGGTGGTTGACGGAGGTCATTGGTGGCTAACAACAGTCAATGATGGTCGGCGGTAGTTGACAGAGGTCAGCGGTGATCGGCGGCGTTCAACGGTGGTCGACGATGGTCGACAGAGGTCGGCGGTCGTGGTCGACGACGATTGACGATGGCGAGGATGATCTTGGACTTGAGCTCCTTCTCAAAACCTCAAGTTCTCTCTTAAGCCTCCTCCTTTTCATGTGAGGGGTGAGACTCTATTTATAGTGTTTTGAGTGCAATTAATGCAGGAATGTGAACCATTTTGATCGGACGGCCCGAAGAGCTTCCCTTGATCATATGACGTTTGATGGACATTTGAGTGTCTTAACAATGTCGGAATTGAGCAATATTGGGCTCGTTGGATTCGTCTTTTTGAGACGCTTGATTCGACTATAAACTCACTAGATTTGACATCTGTTTGACCTTTCAAATGTCTCTAGAAATCTTATAATAGTGATTTAATGACTTGATCTGAGCCTGATTTGACTCGGATTGGACTAAATTTTATATCATTAGGTCCGTCTCATCGAGCCGATCAGTTTGACTATAATTTTGTTGAAATCGGAGCTCCGGATGACTCTTAATCAAAGTTTGCATGTTTCTTGTTTAAAAAATTGTACCGAGATTCGTGCTGAATTATGAAAATTTGTTGGTGACGTATCAAGTTCAAATTTTTAATTATAGAGATTATAGAAAGATAAACACAACTAACAAAAGTTAAAAAAATAGTGGAGAGAGATAGGGTGCATCAAATGTTTTATGAACCCCACATTTCTCTAGTGAAAAAATGATGAACTTGGAGGCTTTAAGACTATGGGTTTGCTTGGGGCATTATTTTTGTAATTTTATTTTCTTGATGACAACATAACTTTATTTGGCAGTAAATTCTTTTTTTTTTGTTAATTTAAGTTATGATAAATAATTTTTTAGCAAAAAAAAAAAAATCTTATTTTAATTTAATTAAAAAAGAATATTCTCATAATTTTTTTTTAATAAAAACTCTTTCAACGAATATGAAAGGTTTGGGACTCGAAGTTGATGGCTTCGCGAGTCTTTTCCGATGGAAATCAAATCCTTGGCTACAACCGGAAGGGAAACTAGAAGAGGAACGGCGATGGATCACCCGGAAGCCCTCAACTCTTCCTCACCTTCATCTTCTTCGTTCCATCCGTGGTTTTCTTCTCCTCATTTTTATTTTGTTTTTCCTTAACAATCTGAGATAGCTAAATTCCAGTCATCTCTGCAGCGCTGGCCGTCATTTTTATGTCGCTGTTGATCGCCTTCTCTTCAAGCTGGTCCCTCTCTTTCTCTCTCTGTCTATCTCGCCTTGATGTCTTACTCTTGTTGAGCTGGAGAAAAAAAGTGAATATTCTGCTGCAGGATACCCTGGTGGATCTCCTAGGCGTGACAGGGCGTCGGCCGTTCCTGCCTGTTGTTCTGTGCTGCAATTCACGGGATGAGCTGGATGCTGTCTATGCTGCAGTATCCAACCTCAACTTTATCTCTTCGTTCCCGCTGGTAAGTAGCAGCCTTCCAAATTTACTCTTGTAAGAGACCATGTTAAAGTCCTGGCCTTGGATTTAGCCACTGACTTGTGGAATAGGGTTTTTCAGTGGGTCTATTTTATAATCTGTATTCAAGGCCCAAGAGAATTTTATCAAGTTGTGATATTTTCTGTCCAGATGACTATGTATCACTAACTCAGAAGCATGCTTCAGTGTTACCATCCCTCTTTTCTTTCTAATCCATTTCAATCGAACCAATGCTGTCTTATTAAGTCGATACATACTTTGTTTTTTATAATTGTGATGCAGTATAGTGATCAGGCTGAAGCTGAAAGAGCATCCACCCTTGAAAAATTTCGCCAATCAACCATAGGATGGAATCAAAATGCTAATGTCCTTTCTGGTGATGGTGTTGAGCCTGAAAATCAGAAGTCATGCATGATAATTGTGACAGATGCTTGCCTTCCTTTTGTAACTTTGGGGGAGGCTCCTTTAGCAGCTCGTGTATTAATAAATTATGAATTACCATCAAAGAAGGTAAGCCTATATATCATTGAAATTTTATCCTTTTTTAATGATAAATATTTTTTTTGATGATAGTTCCAGTAAAGAGCACATTGTCATCATACATCATTAACCATTCAAAAATTTGGATGAATGGTGGAATATGTGTGAGGATGAAGTCTCCTATGTTTCTTAAAGGATGGTAGTTGTCGACTACAAATTATTCTGTTGAGGTTTATTCTTACATTTTGTCTAGTTTTTATTTATTTTGGTAAATTATATTTAGGTGATTAGGTCCTTTTGTAAAAGTATTCATTATTTGTTTCAAGCCCAAATGCAGGGTTGATGTTAGATGATTAACTAAGTTTTAAAAAGGAGAAAACACTAATAGAATCAAAAATTAAATTTTGCCAGTGCTAGGGCATTTCCCTAAACCAACAAGCTACAACCTAATTAGATTGTGGTGAGAAGTTGCCAAGGGCTTTCCAGGATATCACTTCTAATTGGCATATTTTGACATAACTTAATTGAGGAGAAAAATAAGGAAGGATTGGTTAAGTGACGCACCACAACTTTTTCTAATTGTGTTAAAAAGTAACCAAAGTTTGATTAGATATAAAACTAAGATTAAATTTTCTACATCAAATATGATAATTTTTAACAGGAAAACAAAAGAATGGATTGAAAATACTACTTATTTACAAGAAACCAAAATGAGCAGGAAAATTCAATGACTTTGGCAATGCTATGAGTTAATTATTAGTGGGTAATGTTAACCATAAGAAAGAGTTGAGATACTTGTGGGTAGAAAGATGGACGGTAAAATTATTGAAGTAAATAGGGTTATTTATAGGTTGATTGTTAATCAAGGAATTTCTAGTTCGGACATTATATGTAAAAAGGATTATTCAAAATGCTTAATGGTTAAAATGATATATTTATTGAGATTCAAAGAGTTATACTATGATGGCGTGGTTAATTTAGGCTCTTTTTGGGATTATTTTTGTTTTTTTTCTTTTGTCTTTTGTCTTTTGCTTTTATTTTTTAAAATATATTTGTTTATCTTATTTTTTTTTTAAATAAATCATTTTATTGATTAAAACACTCAAAATAATCTTTAGGCTTTTTATGTATTTTAAAAACAAACTATTATAGTCAGAGTCATTGCCACATAGTCAAACAACAAAAACAACAACAATCCTTTATCCCACTAAGTGGGGTCGGCTACATTAATCCTTTTTCTCCAATATGTCCTATTGAGTGTCATAGTTTCATTTAATTCTAATATATTAAGATTTTTTTTATGCAATATGGCCAAGTTTTTTTAGGTTTACCTGACTACCTCTGTCTTTCTTATTATTAGTCGAAGCTAAAACATCTACTCTCTTAGCCGGATTATCTGATGGTCGATCTTTAATAATTAAATTGAAAATTTAAGTTAACTTTAAGCAATTATGTTAATTCCTTTACTAGCAGAGAGCTTGAAGAACCTGTTGCTAATGTTAATGCTACTAGGGATTGATCAATGTTATATTTAATCACATGTTATAGAAGTGTCATTCTAGTGTATTTTATTTTTAGAGAACGAGTGTTGTGGTTATGTTACCTTGCTTTAGATGAGATATCATCCTCAATTGATGAGAAATGTTAGTTTAGTTATCATGTATAAAAAATTTATTTTATTGTATTCACTTTTTTAATTTAGTGAAGGAGATTTGGAGTTCTATTGAGAGATGATTTGAGACCTCAAGTTTATTTGCAAATTTGGAGGACGAAAATTTATAAGGTGGTGGATTGTTATAACCATGAAAAAAAAATACGTGTCGTTCGAAACATGTGTCGAGCACGGGGGATTGAACGGAGAGCTTTTCCCTCATTTCATTCCATTCGATCACATCCCATGAGAGAATCAATGTGCAAGAGAGAAAGTGAGAGCAAGCGAGGAAAACAAAGAAACATAAAGATATAAGAAGGGGAGGAAGGTTGCGGAAAGTGGCAACACAACCGAAATCCTCTAGGTCTCCATTGAGGGGATTTTGTGCCCTGGTTCTTTGGTAGTGTAGAAGGGAGGAGGTGAGTGGCCGAAGGGCACACAAGAAGTATTTCTTTTTGATGAAGATGTTTGTTTGAACTCTTGGAGACTCAATACGTTCGAATGAGCATTCCTCACATGTTGTCGAGAGGTCCTAAACAAAGGAAAGGGTAAGGGAAGTCGAGTGATCTCCTTTCCTTTCAGTGGTGCAAAATCCATTTCTGCTTATGGGAGAAGCTCTAGACTGAATGATTTCAGTGTTGGAAGCAGGAGTCATACCATAACCGAGCAGAGAAGGGTGGAAGAGAAGCTCGAGCGGCTCAGGTAGGAGTGTTCCTCAATCGTGAAACTTAATCGAAGGCCTTTTTATGTCTAATTGAAGGAAAAAGCACACTCACCGAAGGAAGAGAAGAAGCTTTGAGTTGAAGAAGAGAGGAGCCAGCATGCGTGGGATTGATGAGTATTGAGTCGAGCCTGCATGCAATAAAGAGAGATCGAACCGTGGTTTATTAAAGTTAAGGCCACTCCTTGGCTACCATAATATTATACATTTTGTTTCTTCGTGTGTTAGGGCAGTTTTTTCTTCATATTTTCTGTGGGACAGCCGCCGGCATTCAAGTTATCCTTTCTAGGATTGTATTCTACGACGGGTGGGGGTCTAGCTGTATTTCGTCCGAGGTAGTGATTATCTTCTACCTTCCTACTCCTCCGCAACCTTCCCTCTGCTGCCTCCGTTACTGTATTCTTTGCGGCCATTCGGAAAACACTCACCGCGCTATTTTCTTGCAGCCGCTACCACCCACCCTCCTCCCATGCTGCTGCCATTCCTCTTTTCCGCCCTTCCGTTAGCCAGCCGGCCTCTCTCCAACCACCTATCCACTGTTCCAGCATCCCATAACCTTTTCCGCTGTGGCTTAGCTGTTATTCCAGCCTTCCGAACCAGATCCCAACCACCCTACATCAACCGTCTTACTTAACACAGCCAACCACCACCCCTGCTGCCATTCCCCTGTCACTTTTCTCAACCGGTCCTCCTTCCCAGCCACCCTCCAGCCACCTTCCTAGCTACCACAGTCAACCGCCTCCCTTGTTGCCCTTCTACTTCCATTCCCCTACGTCAGCCCTGCCCTCCAACCGNTTCCTACTCCTCCGCAACCTTCCCTCTGCTGCCTCCGTTACTGTATTCTTTGCGGCCATTCGGAAAACACTCGCCGCGCTATTTTCTTGCAGCCGCTACCACCCAGCCTCCTCCCATGCTGCTGCCATTCCTCTTTTACGCCCTTCCGTTAGCCAGCCGTCCTCTCTCCAACCACCTATCCACTGTTCCAGCATCCCATAACCTTTTCCGCCGTGGCTTAGCTGTTATTCCAGCCTTCCGAACCAGTTCCCAACCACTCTACATCAACCGTCTTACTTAACACAGCCAACCACCACCCCTGCTGCCATTCCCCTATCACTTCTCTCAACCGGTCCTCCTTCCCAGCCACCCTCCAGCCACCTTCCTAGCTACCACAGTCAACCACCTCCCTTGTTGCCCTTCTACTTCCATTCCCCTACGTCAGCCCTGCCCTCCAACCATAACCAACCCTCCACTCCACTGTCACCCTATTTGTAATACACCCCTAGTTGAGTCATGTGCTGATGGTCATTATTTTTCTCTTTTGTGTATGGATTGTAATAGCCTATTTGTATTACAGTAATGATATTTGTTTTCTTATTGTGATTTGGGTTAACTCCAATCTCAGCCTAAGTATTCATTTTTAACTAATCAATATTCAGATAGGTCTCCATTTTTGAGATGAATAGTAACTGGAAACAATGGAAAAAGGCAGTGCTTCTTTTCTGCGGCCATGGTTTTTATTCTCACAAATCATGATAATACCGTCCATGGTAGGTTAGCTGGCAGCATCCAGATGTGTTCTTTTGGATCAGAGACCAACAAATAAAGTTACTGGAATTATTTCAAATATATCACCATTGAAATTTGTTGTCCTGCATAAGGTTTGTTTACAGATGACACCATTTTAACTAACTATTATGAAAATATGATAAAGTAAAACAAAAAAAATGAAATTCAATAGAGGTAATATGATTATGAACTTGATGGTGTACTGAAAATTTTATTTCTTTCTTCATGTGTGCAAATTATTCACTTGAAAATAAATTCGCAGGAAACATATTTAAGACGCATGTCAACATGCTTGGCAGCAGGTAATTCTTCAAGTTTTGGCATTCTTTTGCCACGAAATAATTTAGGAAAATTTACGTACATGCCACACAATTCTTATGCATGTCTAACATCCAAATTTTCATATTTACATTTGAAACACTTAGGTGTCATAAATCTATGCAAGAAAAGATATATTTTACTTTTATAAAAGCAGTGATGGTGGCATTTTTTTTGGTGATGTTAAAAATTTGATTGGCATGGATGTAAATATGAATATTTAGGTGTTAGATATGTAAATGCGTAAGAATTATGTGGTATGTATGTAAATGCCCTAATAATTTAATGGTATACATTTTTACCTCTAGATGGAATTGTGATCAACATGGTTGTTGGAGGCGAAGTGGTCATTTTGAAAGGTCTGGAGGAGAGCAGTGGACTTATAGTAGCAGAAATGCCCATAAATGTAAGTTCGACATTATCTTTATTCCAATTTTGTGTCCCAATGCTGGGATATTCATTTGTCATATTTTGTGATGCAGATTTCTGAAATCCTATAAGAAATCTAATTTTTTTCTATTCTTGGGAGGAAGGAATATATGTCTGCTAAGTTTATACTTTCAAAAAGCATCATCAGTCTCAGCGTCTAGGATTTAATTTGCTACTTTTTGTCAGAAGCCTGAGGTAAGAGCCAATCGTTTAATTTGCAATTTGAAGAATCTGCTATCCTTCTATGATAGTTTTAAGTTTTTCTTAGCGCACTGATTTAATATTTTTTTTCTTCTTTTGCTCTTTCCATTGGGTAGTGTACCTTTCTGACCCAAAATAGGGGATCATTGTTGAAAAAATATTAGTTCTTATTGCGTAGTTGTTTATAGTTCATTTTATTTCTATTTTGTTAGTTGTTATTTTTTTGTCCCATTATTATTGAAGACTCATAGGTTAAGACTCATACTTTAAAATTATGGGAGAGGGTAATTGAAATAGGTTAAGACGCATTACAAAGATTTCTCATAATTAATTTGGATTTATGCCGGGCAGGTCTACTATGGAAGGTATACATTTATTGGGAGGTTTGATGGAGAAGTTTAGAGATAATAAGGAGAATCTACATTTGATTTTTATTGATTTAGA
>JXCR01031395.1:35089-56271 GCA_002079205.1 Phalaenopsis hybrid cultivar | reverse complement strand
TTCTCCTTCATATCCAGAGCATCAAATCTATTGGCTAACTTTCTGTCAATAGCATATATCTTAACTTGGTGACTATCTGGAGTGAACTCCTTATCATCATCCCATCGAAAAATCTTCACGACATATGTTGTATGTATTTTCATTCTCATCAAACAATGAGAAACACCTTTTTAACCTATATATAACAGAGTATAGTTGTTATGCACTTGTTTATGCATTTGCATACAAGCAAGATGGGATCTTTCCTTACATTATCACTTAATTCATATGTATACACATATCAAACAACTAATCCTTTTGCATTTATATCACCCAAAGCTTTTCATATCACATCTAAAAGATCATTGTTGACCTCATTTTGGTGAGGTCTCTCACTCTTATTAGAGTCTAGGATCTAGCCCTAGGGTTCCCCTACTGACTCTCTTAGAGGAATAGCTTGGGACCCGCACCAAATAGAAATTTGAATCACTTCTTGACTCCTCGCAATTTCATGTGATCGGTTATAGATCTTCAACGCTTAGTTGAGTCAATTAAAGCCAGTGCGACGAAGCTCGAGTCGAATACCCATAGGATCTAAAGCCGTAGGAAACCCTTCTTGTCGTCCACACACACTCACGATGCACAAATACCACTATTCACACATCGATGCACTCAATTATTGAAACTCACGTCACCTGTACCCGTAGGAGGCTCTACCATCAATCACGAGCGATAATTTTAAATAAATTTGAATTTGACGTGTTTTCGACCTGACCGTCGACAAAGTTGTCCGGGTGAACCCGAATGACGAAATAGACCGCGCAGGCGCATTCAGNTTGGCTGTGAACACCTGTTGTTTGGTTGTGTGGGCTGCTGCCCTTACTCGTGAGCATCCCGACTGGTTTTCTTTTGTCTTATTGGGTTTTTCCCTGCTTCCCCCTGGTTGTGAACACTTGTTTTTGTGGTTTTGGTTTGCTCCCCTGCCCGTGAGCATCCTAGTTGGTCTTCTTTTGTCTGTTGTCCCTGGCCGTGAACACCGGGGTTTGGTTGTGTGGGCTGCTGCCCTTACCCGAGAGCATTGGGTTGATCTCCTTTTTGTGTTGGCTGGGTGGCTCCCCTACTGTACCTAGTCGTGAGCACCTGCATGGGTCCCTTGATGTGTATTGGGTTTCATACCTCATGGAAGCTCTAGTTTAAAGTGGAATTAAGGGCTTGAAATATTTTAATCCTTATGCTTGGAAGAATTTTTGGACGTCCCTTTTCGAGGAATGATCTATTAAATGTTGGGAGAGAGTCTAGAGCTCAATTCTTTGGGCTGAATTGATTTCAATATAAAAAAGGGAGGGAGAAAAGAGCGATGGGAATTTCTTTTGGCATTTTTGGGGAAGGTTTGGGGGTGGCCTAAAGTCTTCTATAATGTCTTTTAGAGATGTGTTGGAGTTAGCATTGGGGAGCATTCCCCATTTCATTGCTCAATCGAGAAGTCTCACTGTTTGAATATTTTAGGCCTACCACTTTGGCTTTCCTTTCTAAATTAATCTTGGAGGCTGGTTAGTTTTCTTTTGTTTTTCTAGCTTTTTGGTTCATTTTTCTTGTTTCTTCGTTTAGGTTTTAGGCGCTTATGTTCGAAACAGAAGTGCTCATGTATAGCTTCGGCTATATATGAAACCATCAAGCAAGGTTGTAAGTTGAACGGTCTTTTTTTAGGCTTGATGATAAAGACATTCGATGGTAGAGCGGAATAATACTTCATCCTACGACTTTGAGACCCAATTCAGGAACTTGGTGAAATGTAGGGTGACAATCTTATTCACCGACACCAGACTAGCATGACACTCTTGCCTCCTCAGGTTGTTGGTGGTCCCAGCCCAACGGTACGATCGACTTGTGGACAATCATATTTTATAAAAAATGATAAAAACAGTTACGATAAGAACAAATACATTATTTACAAAATTATTTTGACTACAAAATATATATTGTTTTCTCTTATATGCATGAGACCTATATACATGCTAAAATATAAATTTAAAGCAATATAATCCGATTATCCACTTGTCAATTGTTAGTACCGGGCTAAAGAGTACCCTCCTAAGTTGGTATATTAGGACATATTTCTAGTTGAATGCCGAACTCTATACATACGTGTGACCGATAGTAGTCTTCGTAATCTCTCGAGAATACCTAAATCTGAGCCTAGCCCAACCTGAATGCTTACGACTTTCTTTTTTTCTTTAGATTTTTGTGTGCTTTCCTACGGTTTTATCGAAATCTTTGTAGAGCACTCGTGATTTTCTTCGAATTTTTCTCGTGTTTTTCGACAGTTTTCTTCGAGTTATCGTGGGGCATCCGCTTTTTTTCGAGTCTTTTCAGGAGCTGCCAACCCGTCAATATACAGNTTGGGAAGCTCTTTCTAGGTAGGTTGAATCTGGTGCTCTTGTTCCCTGGGTGACGAATGCGGCAATTTACTTACTTCTCGATGGTTTCTCCCTCTGTGCCTCTGTCTGCGGTTGTTTTCTTTCTACTGGGACAAGCGTTGGGTTGGTCTGGTCCTGAGATAGTTTCTTTTCTTTCTCCCCTCTCTTATGCGTGTAAAAAAAAACCCATGGGAGGGGATTGCTGTGAGGTTACGAGCTGTGAATTCGGGGGAGACTGTTGAATTCGTTCCTGGTGCCTGTGAGCCTGGTGTTTGGGAAGTCTTGTGATTTTCTTCTGTTGTTTGCAAAGGGCTCGAGNTGGTTTTCTTTTGTCTTATTGGGTTTTTCCCTGCTTCCCCCTGGTTGTGAACACTTGTTTTTGTGGTTTTGGCTTGCTCCCCTGCCCGTGAGCATCCTAGTTGGTCTTCTTTTGTCTGCTGTCCCTGGCCGTGAACACCGGGGTTTGGTTGTGTGGGCTGCTGCCCTTACCCGAGAGCATTGGGTTGATCTTCTTTTTGTGTTGGTTGGGTGGCTCCCCTACTGTACCTAACCGTGAGCACCTGCATGGGTCCCTTGATGTGTATTGGGTTTCATACCTCATGGAAGCTCTAGTTTAAGGTGGAATTAAGGGCTTGAAATATTTTTATCCTTATGCTTGGAAGAATTTTTGGACGTCCCTTTTCGAGGAATGATCTATTAAATTTTGGGAGAGAGTCTAGAGCTCAATTCTTTGGGCTGAATTGATTTCAATATAAAAAAGGGAGGGAGAAAAGAGCGATGGGAATTTCTTTTGGCATTTTTGGGGAAGGTTTGGGGGTGGCCTAAAGTCTTCTATAATGTCTTTTAGAGATGTGTTGGAGTTAGCATTGGGGAGCATTCCCCATTTCATTGCTCAATCGAGAAGTCTCACTGTTTGAATATTTTAGGCCTACCACCTTGGCTTTCCTTTCTAAATTAATCTTGGAGGCGGGTTACTTTTCTTTTGTTTTTCTAGCTTTTTGGTTCATTTTTCTTTTCTTCGTTTGGGTTTTAGGCGCTTATGTCCGAAACATAAGTGCTCATGTATAGCTTCGGCTATATATGAAACCATCAAGCAAGGTTGTAAGTTGAACGGTCTTTTTTTAGGCTTGATAATAAAGACATTTGATGGTAGAGCGGAATAATACTTCATCCTACGACCTTGAGACCCAATTCAGGAACTCGGTGAAATGTAGGATGACAATCTTATTCACCAACACCAGACTAGCATGACACTCTTGCCTCCTCAGGTTGTTGGTGGTCCCAACCCAACGGTACGATTGACTTGTGGACAATCATATTTTATAAAAAATGATAAAAACAGTTACGATAAGAACAAATACGTTATTTACAAAATTATTTTGACTACAAAATATATATTGTTTTCTCTTATATGCATGAGACCTATATACATGCTAAAATATAAATTTAAAGTAATATAATCCGCTTATCCACTTGTCAATTGTCAGTACCGGGCTAAAGAGTACCCTCCTAAGTTGGTATATTAGGACATATTTCTAGTTGAATGTCGAACTCTATACATACGTGTGACCGATAGTAGCCTTCAGAATCTCTCGAAAATACCTAAATCTGAGCCTAGCCCAACCCGAATGCTTGCGGCTTTCTTTTTTTCTTTGGATTTTTGTGTGTTTTCCTACGGTTTTATCGAAATTTTTGTAGAGCACTCGTGATTTTCTTCGAATTTTTCTCGTGTTTTTCGACAGTTTTCTTCGAGTTATCGTGGGGCATCCGCTTTTTTTCGAGTCTTTTCAGGAGCTGCCAACCCATCAGTATACAGATTTGTTTTACATTTACAACTTTAATTTTTACTATTGCACTTTTTACTGCATATACACATAATTTTTGTCTACAATATTACTGTTTACTGTTTATTGCGTTTTGTAGCATGTTCTTGGTTTAGGAGGTAGGGGACTTGCAGGGGACTTTTAGGTTAGAGGACAGTAGGACACCTGGTTTAGGAGGTACCCCATAGCGAGCCACTGCACCAATAATCACATATTTATACGTACCACAACTTCGAACCTATAATCGATATATCAAAGAACTTAGAGTAGTCTTCCCAAGAAGTGGGGCGTGGAAGCAAGCGGACAGGGAGCGACGATCGAGACCACGACAACAAGGTGTACGATGTTTCTTTAGAGTTAAGGTTCAATCATAGGATAGTCGGAAAGTCACCGGTGTTCCCACGGATCTGTGATATCCCCTACCTTTCACTCCATTGACTCCTGAAAATAACTGTTCCTATTTTAAGTCATTCCCTTTTGATTTCCTCATATTCAACCTTGGAAATCTAAACTTTTCAATCTTGAAGGCAAAACCGTTGATCTTAATTGATAGTCTTCCCAAGAAGTGGGGCGTGGAAGCAAGCGGACAGGGAGCGGCGATCGAGACCACGACAGCAAGGTGTACGATGTTTCTTTAGAGTTAAGGTTCAATCATAGGATAGTCGGAAAGTCACCGGTGTTCCCACAGATCTGTGATATCCCCTATCTTTCACTCCATTGACTCCTGAAAATAACTGTTCCTATTTTGAGTCATTCCCTTTTGATTTCCTCATATTCAACCTTGGAAATCTAAACTTTTCAATCTTGAAGGCAAAACCGCTGATCTTAATTGATAGTTTTTTTATGTGATTTCGATCACTTAAGATGTAATTAACTATAAAGGTTTGCCTCTACAGGGAACTTAAGAACCCAACTTAAAGTAAACCTTATTTAATCTCCCGTATTAAATAGAGGAACTTATACGCTTAAAAAAAAGTTTCGCGGACCAAACGGATGTCACAAATTCCTTTGAACCGAGCAACTCACATTTCCTCTAAACTAATATACAGGGAAAGCAATTTTTATGTATATGCAAAGCTCACACTTAAACATTCAAAATTACACAAAAGGCGACACAGATGTACAACAAACTCTGAAAAATTGAAAATCAAATATCCATCCGTAAATTTGAAATAGATAGCATGAAATGCAAAACTAAAATAGTGTGGATTGTACACCGTAAACAAACAATTAAACATGTCCTTGCATAGAGATAACAGAGAAGAAAAAACGAGAACAAATTACAAAAAAGTTTCTTCGTATGATCAAAACAAAAGAGGAGCAACAAGATAATACATGCGATTCGAAGATAGGAAGACATACGAGAAAAGTCGCTCAGTGGTATGCCACATAAAAGTCTAACATGTGATGCTCACAACAAAGATTGGGGAGAAGTCGCGAAGACCAAGGTTATTGTCGTGGATAAAATAAGAAAATAATAGAAATGTTAAAGAGCATCGGTGTAATTTACCAATTCCACCATGGTCCATTCTGCGGAACCTAGCTCCACCTTGTCGTTCTGGAAAACTTTGTTTTATGAATGAGATTTTAAGAAAAGCAGATAAAATGCGGGCTCCAAACAACCGCTAACCTGCTTTCCAAAATGAAAAGTGGCTGGAAAGCCGTCCCAAACAAGTTCTTAAGGGTATGCTACATATGCCTATCATACAAGTTGTACTCAAAATTAAGTTCTTTAGACTTTTCTAAAAAAAAAATTTTTGATGCATGACATTTTTTATTTCTCTTTTTAGGTTGTCTATTTCTACAGATAAAGCATGCACTCTGATTAGAATAGGTTGAATATTGCTGTACGATTTCTTGACACTATTTCTTTCTCTTTACATGATAGATCTTTCCCTGCAAGCACCTGATTGTGACATTCTTTATTCATTTACTGAATATTTAGACATCCATTTTGACTTTGATTTTTGGTATAATATTTAGAAAATTCTTGGCTTTTGTCCATATTGGTGGCAGTTGAAACATTGACCACCCTAAGTGGCTCTTTGATAATGGCTTTAAGGCAGAATTTAAGGTGGATTTAAATTAAATCTTCCCAAACTGCCAAAACTACAAATTTAAATCCCGGATTTAGTAAAGTCAAAATTTCCTCCCTTGTACCTTAAATTCTGAATTTATTAAATCCTGTTGTTGGTTGCATTGACCTTAAATCCCAGTGATGCCTATTCGGATAGAAGCCTAGGAATTTGGAGTTGAGAGATCGTGTGTAGATTCATACCAACAACTACCGCCAAGCTCCCTATGCCTCTTGAATGGTGAGGCCTTCCAGGATCCTGCAGCTGCGTTTTGTGACAACTACTTTCAGAAGAAAATAATAGAAGAGTATTTCCAGGCCCCCTCTATAGTAAGGAGCTTTCTCCAGCTTTTAAATTAGAGCTCACATGAAACTCTGTGCTTCACAACTCCAATATTGGAGTGGAAGGAATGGGATGAGAAAACCAATGGGGAGAGGAATGAAAGAAGAAGCTTATAAAAGCAGCCACAAACATTATAATTTTTAAATTTTGAATTAACTTACTAATTATCAGTGATTAATTAAAAATATTACGTGAACAAAATTAATGTTAATGAATTAATCTAATTTTCTTATGCTTAATTATATTGAATTTTGAATTATTGCTTAATTCAAATATCATATTAGGCTATATATAATTAGATTATACTAATTGACAGTTTAAAAGTTTAATTTAATGACTAATTAATTGAATAACTACTAACTAATGATTAATATAATAAAAAAGTAATATAAAATATTAATATAAATTGTACTAACATAATTAAATCCTAAAGAAGTTGCCACACAACTTCATAGGATTTAATTGGATTTAGTGTATGTTATGCCAAACAATTTCTGAGATTTAACCGTCTCAAGATATACTAAATCCTACTACTAGCTTAAATCCCATAAGTCCCCAACCAGCCCCTAATTGTAGCAGCACCGAATTTCATCTTCTTTAAATGGAACACATGGACTTCTTTCCTGTAAGACATCTTTCATATTTTGTTGGGCCAAATATAGATATCCTTTCTACTAATACTCCATAGAATTTCCTCCATTATCTTTTCTAAATCCTGTGTCCTTTGAGTGGTTAATATGTCTTTTGAATCAATTGAGCTTTGTCTAATAGCATGGAAAATTCTTGTTAACCCAAGTGAACTTAAGGTTGTGTGTGATGAAGTCTTTTACGCTTTCTGAGGACCTATAATATTATTTGGTGTTGTAACAAGCTAAAGTGCTTTTATAAATATGGCCATAAATTCTACTTCCTTTTTCATAATTGATTTTTCACCTTCCCTCAATCTAATAAAATTATCTTGCATATGTTGTCTTATTGACAGTGAAATAAACGAATCTTAAATTGTCAATGTGATTAGGGCAGCCAATGAACCGATATGCTTGATAAGCTGCTGTTCTTCAGCTTGGCAAGCTTGCTCATGATTTTTAATTAACTAATCAAATTAGCCTTTATATTTTTTTAATTGTTAACTGATAAATGAACAAGCTTGAATAACGTGGTGCAATATTCATTTGTATTATGAATTATATAATTTTAAATTCATGAAAAAGCTCATTAAAATTTTCTATTAAGGCTCAATAATACGCTCACTTAAGTATTAACGATAAACTTATTTAAGAAATGATTACAAATTTATTTAATAAGTGATTTTGTGAATATTTTTTTTCTTTATTACATTTTTTTTTTCATGCACATTATTTCTTTATGCTTGATTAATTAGGGCTTGTTTGGGATTATTTTTGNTTAAGAAATGATTACAAATTTATTTAATAAGTGATTTTGTGAATATTTTTTTTCTTTATTACANAATAATATAATTTTAAATTCATGAAAAAGCTCATTAAAATTTTCTATTAAGGCTCAATAATACGCTCACTTAGGGTCTGTTTGGAGCAACTGCAGCTTATTGAATAATCTACTGATAAGTTGATTAAAAATAATTTGCCGATAAGCTAAATGCGATGGCTACTATAAATTTTTATTTTTTTGGAAAAGTCAGATCGCAGCCAGAAAATTGTCACCGTATCTGGACAGGTGGGGTGTGAAAATGTTGTTTTCGACGTTTTGAAAATGTATAAGTTGTCAAAACGCAGTTTACCCAAACAGGTCAGGTGCGTTTTCAAAATACCACCGCACCAAATAAGTTGCCCCAAACGGACCCTTAAGTATTAACGATAAACTTATTTAAGAAATGATCACAAATTTATTTAATAAGTGATTTTGTGAATATTTTTTTTCTTTATTACATTTTTTTTTTCATGCACATTATTTGTTTATGCTTGATTAATTAGGGCTTGTTTGGGATTGTTTTTGTTTTTTTATTTTAAAAATATATTTGCTTGGTATATTTTTGCATATTTTTATATATTATTTTAAAAAATAAATTAGCTTGTTTTAAAAAAAACTCAAAACATCTAAATTTTATTTTGAATGCTTTTAAAAATAATAATGTCATAACTCGACCCAGGGCTTGAAATTAATAAGATGAGTGCAGGCAGTCGGACGATTAAAAGTAAATTTTCTATTATTCAGTTTCATATTATTAATTGGTTAAAATANTTTTATATATTATTTTAAAAAATAAATTAGCTTGTTTTAAAAAAAACTCAAAACATCTAAATTTTATTTTGAGTGTTTTTAAAAATAATAATGTCATAACTCGACCCAGGACTTGAAATTAATAAGATGAGTACAGGCAGTCGGACGATTAAAATTAAATTTTCTATTATTCAGTTTCATATTATTAATTGGTTAAAATCAAAAACATAAGTCATTAAAGAAAACAAATTAAAATAATATGATTTTTTAGCTTAGCTCAGATTGTTGTTGTATTTTATAAATATTTTATACTCTATTATTCGTCTTACAATCCAAAAATTAAACCTGAAATATTAGTTTAAATCAACATTGAGCTGATCTAGCCAGTGAATACTTATACTCTTAAACTATAATAACGAAATAAAATAAAAAATAATATGCATACTAGTTAAATTTTTTGTAAGTTAATATAAGAGCATATGATGATTTGTATTATCTAATATGATTATTTAAGTAGATTCTAAACATTAACTATATCTTACTGTATCGTTTATATATCAATATATATTTTTATTCTATGTATAATCGTCATAGGAGCACCGTCTAAAACTTATATCAATCAAGACACATTGATATCAATATTATTTTCCATTTTACGTAGACGTGTGTATACCGTACTTTTCTATTGCTAGTATCATGAATGAGTGAACTCAATCATAGTCAAACATACACAAACAATTACTCAATATAGTATATAACATTCACATTTTTATGTCGTTCAATATGTAATATATAGTACAATAATGACTAAATTTTTCATAATAAGAAACTATAAGCATTCATACTGAATCAACTGATAAAATTTAAAAATAGAGGAATCATAATGCATTAATCAACCATAAATAACAGTTCATATGATTGATTTATAAGAGATATAAAAATACCATTATAATTTGAGAGAGAGTACTCAACTTGATTTCACCTTATAAAATGATTACTTCCAAATTCTTTGACCTGTTGTTTTGCTTATAATTCATGATTCACATTTTCATCATAATTAAATACTAATAAATGAATTTTTTTCTTAATAAACTTAAGCTTTACCATCTTTTCTCCTCTTCATTTGCATAAACATTGATCTCGGCCTCCCTTAATCCTCAATTCAACTGCTTGACAATTCATAATCACTAATATTAATTTATAGAATTTACTATAAATTAATAAAATTTAATTAATTTTGTAAAACAATTTATATAAATAAAACTATGAACTCTACTCACGGATCAATCCTCAATCCTGCACGCATGAACTTCCTCTTCCTTTTTTCGTTCGATTAAGGCATGGTTTGCACTAACCTGCTCGACTTGATTGCGTGTGACACTGCTTCGACTTCGCAAGAGTGCACTTTCATCCCCTTCTCCTTCTTCCTATTCACGCACAAAGGCTCACTCCTCATTCCTCCTGCTCTTGCTTCCAAATGTAGAAATCACAATAATTTGTGCTCATCTCGCTCCCGAGAACAGTACCACATCCTCGTCTCATACCGTCATCCTTGATATCATAAGCACAATGAAATCGTAGCTTGAAATCACCTCCTTTAAACAAAGATGAACACAACTCTTGAAATATCTTGAAGTACATATCCAAAGCAATTGTCTAATTCACGTCAATTGCGGTCTGAACTCCTAAATTAATCGTGTCAACGCCGCTATTATCTGGGTCAGGGCATTCGTGTTCACATTTATAGCAATTGGTACTTCGTCATTTTCCATTGGATTTCTCGCTTTTATAATCTCGAGTGTATCCCATTGCCTGAATGGATTTAATTAGTTAATTAGAGTTAGTTTTTCAATTTATTATTATTATTTTTTTGTAATTATTCTATTTGCTTTTTCATCAAGATTGCACTAATTAATCATGAACCTTGCTCTAATATCACTTTTGTCATGACACAACCCAAGATTTGGGAATAACCAAGGCGATTATAGATTACCGGATGATGAAAATTAAATTTTTTATTATTCAATTTTCTTTCATTAACAATTTATAATTCAAAATAAATGAAAGTGACTAAAGAAAACAAATTAAAATAATACAACATTTTACTCTAGCCCAGGTTGTCTGCTTCTTCTAAAAATATTTTTTATTCTATTGCTCATCTTACAATCAAATAATTAAACCTGAAATGTTAGATTAAAGCAATAGTCAACTGATCATTGCTAAAGAAGACTCATATTCCTAAACTATAATAACACAAATGAAAAAGAAAATAATATATATGTCAGTTAAACTTTTTATAAGTTAATATAAAAGTATATGACAATTTGATATCTAATATGATCATTTAAAGTTATTCTAAATATTAACTGTCTTATTGTATTTTTTTACGTATCAATATCTTTTTAATCTATATACAGCTGTCACAGGAGTATCATTTAAAATTTTTACTAATGAGTCACATTAATATCAATATCATTTTCATTTGTGTATGAGTACTTAAGTATTCTATTTCTAGTACCATAAATATATGGACTCCATCATAGTCAAACATGCACAAGCAATCACTCTATATAATCCATAACAATTACCTTTGCAAGTCATTTAATATATAATTTGTAATACTATAATGACTAAAACTTTTCACAATGAGAGACTATATGTATTCATATCAAAATGTCCCATAAAACTTAATGAACTTGTCCTGCATCTGTTTTCGAGCGGATAAGGGAATAAACCACTCTTTGGAAATTTCCACAAAATCCTCCAAGTGTATCATCATTTCGGGTATGTCTCATAACCTGTGCTAACGCTGCTCACGTCACCATCTTTCCGCTTCTCCATCAAACACAAACGTAGATAAAGGTATTCTTCTTTTATACCAAGTTATCTAATTTTTCTCTGCAAGCATCAACCAATTTTCAGTTTAAATCAGATCTTTAGTTCCCTTAAACAAAGGTGAACACAACTCTTGAAATATCTTGAAGTACATATCCAAAGCAATTATCTAATTCCCTCCAAACTGTGGTATGGACTACTAAATCAATTGTGTCATCGCCACTATTATCTAGGTCAAGGCATTCTTGCACACATTTATAGCAGGGAGTACTTCATCATTTTCTACCAGATTTCCCTCTTCTATAAACTTGAGTGAATCCTATTGCCTGAATGGAATTAATTAGTTAATTAGAGTTAAATTTTTTATTTTATTATTATTAAAATTTTTTGTAATTATCCTATTTGCTATTTCATCAAGATTGCACTAATTAATTCTGAACCTTGCTCTAATACAACTTTTGTGATGACGCAACCCAAGACTTGGAATTAACCAAGGCGATTCTAGACGACCAGACGGTGGAAATTAATTTTTTTATCATTCAGTTTCTTATCATTAACAGTTTATAATAAAAAAAAATGACTAAAGAAAATAAATTAAAATAATACAACTTTTTACTCTAGCTTAGGTTGCCAGCTTCTTCTAAAAATATATTTTTTTCTATTAGTCTTCTTACAATGAAATAATTAAACCTTAAATTTTAGATTAATGCAATAGTCGGTAATCATGGCTAAAGAATATTCAAATTCCTAAACTATAGTAGCACAATGAAAAAAAATAATAATTTGTGCCAATTAAACTTTATGTAAGTTAATATAAAATTATATGACGATTTGTACATCTAATATGATCTCTTAAGGAGATTCTACACATTAACTATCTTACTATCTTTTTTACATATCAATATCTTTTTAACCTATATACAGTTGTCTTAGACGTACCATTTTAAATTTGTATTAACAAGTCAAATCAATGTAAATATCATTTTTCATTTACGTGTATGAGTACCTTAATATTCCTTTTCTATTACCATAAATATGTGAATTCCGGCATAGCCAAGCATGCACAAACAATCACTCTATATAGTTCATAACATTTACCTTTGCATGCCATTCAATATATAATATTTTATACTATATGACTAAAACTTTTCATAATGAGACTATAAATATTCATATCAAAATGTCCCATAAAATTTAAGAAGTGGAATCATGATGCATTAATCGAGCATCGATAATATTTCATAGGACTAATTTAGAAAAGATACAATAATATTACTATAATTTAAGAGTAAAAGTATTTGCCTTGATCTCATCTTAGAAAATCATCTCTTTCAAATTTTTTAACTTGTTGCCTTGCCTTTAATTCATGATTTATATTTTCATCATAATTAAATACTAATAAATGAAAATTTTCTTAATAAATTTAATAAATGTAAACTCGAGCTTTACCTCTTTATCTCATCTTTTTTTGCATAAACATTGATCTCGATTTTCCTTAATCCTCAATTCAACTACTTAACGATTCATAATCACTAATATTAATTTATAGAATTTAATATAAATTAATAGCATTTATATATTTGATAATTTTTTTAAATTAAAACTATGAACTCTACTCACAGATAAATGTTCATCTGGCGTGCACGAACTTCCTCTTCCTTTCTTCATTCGGTTAGGGCACAAATTGCATGAGCGTGTTTGGTTAAACCGCATGCGACACTTCTTCGGTTTCACACGACTGCACCTTTGTTTGAATCCTTCCTCTCCTTTTTCCTATTTGTGCACAAAGGCTCGCTCATCCTTCCTCCTTCCTCATCCCTCCTGCTTGTGTTTCCAAAGCAGAAACTACAATAGCTTGTGTTTGCCTTGCTCCTGTGAACAATACCATAGCTTCACATCTCACCCTCGTCCTTGATATCATACACGCAATGAAGCTATGGCTTGAAATCACCTCCTCTATGACCTGCTTCCTCTAAAGGCTTCAACTATTTCATTCGGCTTAACTCGCTGATGCATAGAAGCCTAACGTCATTTTCAACATTGCTCGTCTCCTCTTTCAATCAAAGGTCCGCTCCAATATGCCGGTTGATTGCCCTGCAATGTGAGACACAACCCTTGCTTGCTTGAATTGGCTCGTCCAGCGACGTCGATGCCTCATCTCCTGCTTGTGAGTCGTTTTAAGCATGATTGTTTCAATTCTGCTCGAAACAGAGGTAAGGGTGCTCGCTTGACTTTCCCTCGCTCACATTACCCTCAGCTCCTCTTAAAAGCTCAATTTGAAATCTATAAAGGTATAACGAAAGCGGTACCAAGCAATTAAATTGGGCTAAAAATGTTATACCATACAAAACATACTTTATTTCAAATAAAAATATAACAAAATAAAAATAAAAGTAAATAGTGATTCCAATGGGCCCANAGATCAATGTTCATCTGGCGTGCACGAACTTCCTCTTCCTTTCTTCATTCGGTTAGGGCACAAATTGCATGAACGTGTTCGGTTAAACCGCATGCGACACTTCTTCGGTTTCACACGACTGTACCTTTGTTTGAATCCTTCCTCTCCTTTTTCCTTTTTGTGCACAAAGGCTCGCTCATCCTTCCTCCTTCCTCATCCCTCCTGCTTGTGTTTCCAAAGCAGAAACTACAATAGCTTGTGTTTGCCTTGCTCTCGAGAACAATACCATAGCTTCACATCTCACCCTCGTCCTTGAGATCATACACGCAATGAAGCTATGGCTTGAAATCACCTCCTCTATGACCTGCTTCCTCTAAAGGCTTCAACTATTTCATTCGGCTTAACTCGCTGATGCATAGAAGCCTAACGTCATTTTCAACATTGCTCGTCTCCTCTTTCAATCAAAGGTCAGCTCCAATATGTCGGTTGATTGCCCTGCAATGTGAGACAGAACCCTTGCTTGCTCGAATTAGCTCGTCCAGCGACGTCGATGCCTCATCTCCTGCTTGTGAGTCGTTTTAAGCATGATTGTTTCAATTATGCTCAAAACAGAGGTAAGGGTGCTCGCTTGACTTTCCCTCGCTCACACTACCCTCAGCTCCTCTTAAAAGCTCAATTTGAAATCTATAAAGGTGTAACGAAAGCGGTACCAAGCAATTAAATTGGGCTAAAAATGTTATACCATGCAAAACAAACTTTATTTCAAATAAAAATATAACAAAATAAAAATAAAAGTAAATAGTGATTCCAATGGGCCCCTTAATGACTAATTCAATGAAAATTTCATTTTTAAGTTTCGTCTACTAATTAATATGAAATTTTTAAGTTTCGTCTACGAATTAATATGCTTGACGGGTGTTTTTTGGTTAACCAAGAATTTGCTTTATAGTCTTATTCGTTAATAGACTCGATAAGGTTCGTTTGGTGAGCTAACTATCTACTTAACAGTATCAATCATCATTTAATCCAATTAAATCACTTCATGGTAGCTGCATGGTTATAATTTGATCTAAACTCAAACCATGTTCAAATAGTCATAATCTTAAACAACATCAAATTTTAACATCATTACAAAAACTCAAATTGAGATTGACTCAAGCTCGAGCATGCTTCTGCTTGGCTTGGTTCAGTTCATTTGCATCCCTATTTATGAATTCCTCCCATATTATCCAAGCATTTGTCCTCCCACCATACTTTTCTAATCACTAATCCAACCACCATCATTTAGTTGCATCTTCAACTAACGATATTTTTCTTTCTTCAGAACGTGCTATAATATCAAATATTCTCTCAATCCTTAGTAACTAGTCTCCATCTATAGTGGGCTCGATAGCTCTTTTAAACCAAATTTTATTTTGTGAATATTCTGCTTGTTACTGCCCTTTTTTATCCATGGCTGCTTGTTGGACCCTATCGTGGGCAGCTGGAAGCCCATGGGCTTAAGTAAATTTTGGGGAATTTGTCTTTATAATAAAACTTGTGTTATACACATGCATGTATTTATATGCATAAATACAATAACCTCATCATAACTAATCAAGTAGATAAATATATGATAATAATTAGTTAATTGGCATTTTGATTAGGTTAACTATATGTAATTAGCATATAACTAGTTTAGCCAATAAAGATGAAACATTATGATTGGCATTTTTCCAGTTTATTTGTAGCCTGATTTTCATGACATTTTAAAAATAGTTTTGAAAGTAAAAATAAATAATTTTTTTTTTTTTTTAATTAATGTTTCTTTTAACATTGTTGCAATGAAGTTTTGAGCCACTTTTAATTTTTATATTTTATTTATTTATTTATCTTGGATGTGAAATACCATGAGCTCTGCCCGTAATTTCTGATTCATATGGTTTGTGAATAAGTACTAGCCTTCTGATTTAAAGGTCAAGGGTCTGGTGGTATTTATGATTTGATTGTAGGTTGGTTATTTTGTAAACCCCATTCAAGCCTCATAATGGTACATTGAAACTAAACTGATCTAAAGTGACATCAAACCCAACTGAATCAAATAGTTTAGTTCAAATTTTAATTTGCCTCCAACACAAAAGCCAACTTCACCTGATTTGATCGATTAACTTGATTCAAATTGGCTCGATCCACAGCAACNCTCATAATGGTACATTGAAACTAAACTGATCTAAAGTGACATCAAACCCAACTGAATCAAATAGTTTAGTTCTAATTTTAATTTGCCTCTAACACAAAAGCCAACTTCACCTGATTTGATCGATTAACTTGATTCAAATTGGCTCGATCCCCAGCAAGCGGATAAACGAAAGGGTAGTTTTGGAAGAAAAAATGTGTCTGAATTAATTGGTACAAAATTGTATCAGAGAGGGCTTGAAAATCATTAGATTTGTTTTGAGGATGGTATTAAGTAAAAGAATTAGGATTGCACTAATCTCAAAGCAAATTCAGTAATTGTCAAACCTATCTTGATGCAAAGCAAAGTCAATAATTTTTGAACNTAGATTTGTTTTGAGGATGGTATTAAGTAAAAGAATTAGGATTGCACTAATCTCAAAGCAAATTCAGTAATTTTCAAACCTATCTTGATGCAAAGCAAAGTCAATAATTTTTGAACCTATCCTGATACAATGTATCCGATGTCCTGAGAATTTATTTTAATTTTTGAATATGTTAAATTAGGGATAATTACATGCAAAGTTCAACAAACATTGCTTTTTACAAATCAAGCACGTTGGTATTTTTTCACTCTGATATTGTGAATTTGATATTTGAGTGAGGTTTTGAAAAATGGATGAAAGATGGTGCTTGATTTGTAAATAACACTATTTTGGGAGCCCTATATGTAATCAACAACAACAACGAGTCTTTATCCCACTAAGTAGGGTTTGTTACATGAATGTTTTCTCTTCATTGTGTCCTTTCAAGTGTCATATTTTCCTTTAATTCTAATAAATTGAGATCACTTTTTATACACTATGTCCAAGTCTTTCTAGGTCTACCTATGTCTTCGTAATATAAGTTGAATTTGAAACATCTGCTCTCCTAACCGGATCATCAGTTGGTCAACATTTAAATGTGATCAAATCATTTAAGACGACTCTCTCTAATTTTGTCCTTCATTGGAGCTACACCAACCCTATCACAGTTATATTCATTTTGCATTTTGTACGTGAATGTAAAGCCACTCATCCATCTAAGCATTTTCATCTCGACAACACTTAACTTAGTTTTATGATTCTCTTTTAAAGGCCAACATTCAGCGCCATAGAGCGTTACAAGTGTCACCACCATCTTATAAAATTAACCTTTCAGTTTAAGCGGCACTTTTCTATCACATAATAGGCCAAAGCGGTCCCCCGCTTCAACCAACCAACTTGAATTCTACTAATAACATCCCCATCTATATCACCATCACTTTGAACAATAGACCCAAGATATCTAAAGTGTTTACACCTTTTAATAATTTGATCACCCATAGTTACAACTCTGTCACTAGAGCTACCACTACTAAAATTACATTTCATGAATTCAGTTTTAGTTCTACTCAAACGAAGACCTTTAGACCCGAATGTAGACCTCCATAATTCAAGTTTTTTTCTGAGTTTTTTCTCTAGTTCTATCCACAAGAAGGATATCATCACACCAAAACATACACCAAGGTACATCATCTTGTAAATGTCCAGTAACTAAAGCAAAAAGATATAGGCTTAAAGTCGATTCTTGATGTAATGCAATTGAAATAAGAAAATATTTGGCCAATTCTCCTTCAGTTCGAACACAAGTAACAACTCCATTATACATATCTTTAATAACTTGATTATAAGTTATATCAACATCTTTCTTCTCTAGAACTCTTAAAGAGTATCTCTTGGAACCTTATCGTAAGCTTTTTCTATATTAATAAAAATCATATGTAGATCCTCCTTATTCTCTATGTACTTCTCCATCAAACCTTTTAATAAACGTATAGCTTCTATAGTAGACTTGACAACCATAAATCCAAACTGATTATGAGAAATCTTTGTAAAACGTCTCAACATATGTTCAATTTCCCTCTCCCATAATTTTAAAATATGACACATCAAATTTATTCCTCTATAATTTGCATAGCCTTTACTCTTAAAAATGGGGACCAAAACATTTTTTCTCCACTTCTCGGGCATCTTTTTAATTTTTAAAATAATATTAAAGAGTTTAGCAAGCCAAAAAATTCTCAAATTTCCTTAATATTTCCACACTTCAAGTGGGATATCATTATGTCCAACAGACTTTCCTCCCTTAGTTTTCTTTAATGTTTCCTCAACTTCTTTTTACTAATGGGATGGTAATAATGAAACATTTTAATATTATTATGAACTATATTAAGATAACTAAGGTCGATCGTATTTTCAGAAGCTTCATTGAATAGTTTATCAAAGTAACTCACTCACCTATGTTGAATATCTTTTTTTAAGCATTTTTTTTATTTTCATTTTTAATATACTTTACTTGAATTAAATCTTTATCTTTATTTTCTCTTTTGTTGGCTAGTTTATGCATATATTTTTCACTCTCTTTAGCACCTAATCTATTATAAAGATCTAAAAGTAGAAATTCAGCGTCATAGATTGCTCTCTTAGACTCCTTACGGGTCATTTTAATTTTTTCTTGGTTCTGTACTTATATTTTATCTTTTCTTGCATATTATTATTCCATCTCCAACTTTTTTTATTTATTGAAACTTTTTTCTTTTAATTCTCCAAGTATATATTTTATCAATTATTTACCAGTGTTTGTTACTTTATCCCACATAAAATTTGCTTCTTTAAGAACATCCCAAATCCTGAAATCTTGAACTTAACTCATAAAAATAATTCTATATCCGTCTTTTAGTTGTCCCTATTTAATTCTATGATAATGATTCCTAGTATTCTTTGTTTTAACTGTTTAATAGAAAATAGATGAGTGCTAATTTAAACGGGTGGTTACATGCAGGACAGGTGTCCTATATGTAATCGCCCACTTTAAATTAACACTGATATATTTTCTATTAAACAGTTTTAAATATATTATATTAACCTAATTTAAAATATTACTAAAAAATGGCCTTCACAAATAATGCATATGGGATTTTAGTCTAGCTTCTCTGGTTCATAGAAAATGCCATAACATTGAAACAAATTTGAAAGGGTTGTGCGTGATGACACCTAAATACATATATTCACATTTAAATGAAATCAATTTTCGGTTTGATCATACAACTTCAACAACAGAACTATGCATCGTTTTTTTAAGCCAGTGATATATCCATGCGTTGAAAAGGTTATAAAAATTAAAGAAAAATCACTAATTTTCATATGAAATGGACAGTGTAAAATGAACAGTAAAGAAGGAATATTATATATAATGTTATGGCCTAAAAATGGGCTTATTAGGGGTGTAAACGAGCCAAACGCTAGCGAGCCCAGGTGTTCGGCTCGTTTATATTTCGNAAAAATGGGCTTATTAGGGGTGTAAACGAGCCAAACGCTAGCGAGCCCAGGTGTTCGGCTCGTTTATATTTCAAGCTCAAAAAGTGTGTTCGTGTTCGGCTTGTTTGCTTACCGAGCCGAACACGAGAGCGAGCCGAACACGAGCTGTTCACGAACAAAGAGTCGTTTTGACAACTCTAATCACATAGTCATGAGATGTTAAGGATTGGAGCAAAAATTTAAAACATCATTTGAATTTAATTTAATAGTTTTTATTGTATTTTTTCATTAATACTTTTAATTGATTATAAATCTTTGTAGCCTTTTAGTCAATTAATTTTTTTTTTNATAGTCATGAGATGTTAAGGATTGGAGCAAAAATTTAAAACATCATTTGAATTTAATTTAATAGTTTTTATTATATTTTTTTCATTAGTACTTTTAATTGATTATAAATCTTTGTAGCCTTTTAGTCAATTAATTTTTTTTTAAAATACTACTCATCAAAGATATATATATAATCGATTAATAGTATTTCGAGCCAAAACGAGCCGAACACGAATGAACAAATATTTGTTCGTGTTCGGTTCGTTACTCGTTAACTTAGTGAACGAGCCGATCACGAGCTTTTTAACGAGNTTTTAAAATACTACTCATCAAAGATATATATATAATCGATTAATAGTATTTCGAGCCAAAACGAGCCGAACATGAATGAACAAATATTTGTTCGTGTTCGGCTCGTTACTCGTTAACTTAGTGAACGAGCCGAGCACGAGCTTTTTAACGAGCTGAACATGAGTTATTCGCAAACAACGAGCCGTTTTGACAGCCCTAGGGCTTATGGCTTGTTGAGAAGGATGAATTTGAGGAGAATATCATTATTAAACTTACCTTAAAAGGCAAATTGAAGGCCCCTCTTAATCAAAACTTTGGTGAGAATATATTTAGCCATTTTCCCCCTTTTTTTCATGTTATTGGGGTTGGTTTGAAATCACAATTGGATGCATGCTTTAGTACCTAATATGGTGATTTTTCTTTTCTTTTGTTTCCATCTTTGACTCATATTATGAATAATTATATATAACATGCTAAATAAGTAGATTCTCTATTCAAGTTAGGACATTTTTTGTCTTGCTGGTAAAGAAAGATTATCCTTGGACTGAATCATTAGGATATGTAACTTTCGAATTCTTCGCGAGAGATGAAAACGAGATGTGAATACAAGATGCTTTGAATGACGTACACAGAAAAATAACGCTATACTTTTATTCCTTTATTTGAATCAATATTGGTACAAATGTTCGTACACATTCCCCATTTGGATCTATATACGTCGAGTATAGAAGAATGTAAGGATGTCTAAATGCGATGCTCCGCCAAAGATGGAAGAAGAAAGTGTCAAAGACCGTTTAACATCAAGAAAAATATCATATTTATGCCAATACAAACACTTGTTGTAGAAAAGATAGTTTTATTTCATATGATTGCTTTGTTTGAAAATTATATGTATTGCTACCACACCACTCACATCACAAATTAGATTTAGTAGTAGGCCAAAACTAATTTGGACAATAAAATCAAGACATTGTCTTCTTTTGCATGTAAACCTCACAATAGGT
>JXCR01031395.1:0-22422 GCA_002079205.1 Phalaenopsis hybrid cultivar | reverse complement strand
ATGCATGTAGGCATTTCGCTATGCTTACAATTTTGACATGTTGTAGTCTCTGATAAGGGGAACATTGCTTGAATTTTTCAAAGCCATAAGAGACATCTAGACAGAGATCATATTTTTCAAGCTTATGTCTATTATTTGCATAAATTAATCATAATAATTAGCATGTTACTTTGAAAAATCTAAAAAAATTTTGGTAGGTCTATTATGATTAGAGAACGATTTGAAAAATCTTTCATGAGCCAAGTCATTCAAAATGCACATAATCTTCACAAACCCTAAAACACATAGATAATTAATTTTGTAAAATACAAACACCAAAATGACTTGATTTTTTATTTTTAATATTTTTTAAGACTCAAAGAACTCCCCATAAAAGTTTCAAAACATTTTGAACTCATTTGATAACTCAAATTAATTTTCTAAGTTAAATGACATTTTTGACACTAAAATAATTTTTAATAATCAAAATATAACTTAAAAAATTATAAAAATGAGTTTTTAGAGTTCTCGATGATCAAAGGGATTTTCTAAAAATAAAATGGTGAATAAAATAAAGACCTCATTTTTAATATATTTTAAAATATTTAAAATAATTAAAAATGATAAAAATCACAAAAATAACAAAATTCATGGAAGTGTTTTAAATTGTTTTATAAGCACTTAGGAACAATTCAAATATTTTTCCTGATTTTCTAAGTAAAGATATTGAATTTTAAAGCTTAAAATATTTTTTTTTAAATGCTAAAAAATGGATTTTCACCAAAATAATTCTAATAATTCAAAGAAAAATGTGAAATTTATTTATCTGCATCTCTTGACATCAAAGAGATTTAATAAAAATAAAAAACTTTATTTTCCACATTTAAAATATTTTATAAATAAGAAATATTCCATAATTTAAAATAATTCTTAAAATTCAAACAAAACATAATAAATCATAAATGTTGGTCCAAATGGTTCTCTGATCTAAGTCTACCTCCGGTAAAAATTTCAAGAGATTATGCTTTGCCTTGGTCAAGTTATGGAATTTTTTTTAAGAAAACTTATTTTTTCATAAAAATAATTATGTAAATTAAATTAAATTTTAAAAAATCGTATTTTCTCCTCTCATGTCTTAATTGACAAATCAGTAAGGTAAGATAAAAATTTCAAAGTCATTTGATTTAAAATTAATAAATTATGAAGTTATAGAGCCCTAGGGGCAAAAGTGTAATTTTGGAAGTTTAGCCTTAATTAACATTTAGACTTAATTTAAAGAGGGAAAATGGTAACCTCTGATTTTAATTAACTCATTTGGATGATTGAAAACAAAAGGAGATTAATTGGTAGAAACCAATCTCACTTTTGTTAATTAAAGGATAAAGTTGTAATTCCTTAAATTATTAAAATTTGAAAGTCTATTAAATTAAATGATCTTAGATATTGGGGTATGACTTTGAAAGTTGATGACTCACTAATATAATACCCGTATTTGATGTTAAAATGACTTTCAAAAATGAATCATCATCACTTAAAATTCAATTACTTTCAATATACGACTAAGACATCCACCAGAATCTTAAGGGCTTAGTAGTGACCTAAGCTAAATAAAATTTGATTAAATAAGGACTAGAAAAGAGGACGTAACTAAAATTAAACACTTTTAGAACCCCACAAGCCCACATTAAAATTGGCTAAATGTATTTGATAACACTAACTTGCCCCTTTTAAGGGTCCTCACTCACATAATTTACAAATTAAATCACAAATAATAATTACCCTACTCTTAAGGATAATTGAAACATCATTTTTTATTAAGCATTAAAGTAATTTATAGGATGGGTTAATAAGCAACATAGTAAGTTTAAATGAGCTCGGTGAGAAGGAAGTATGGACCTTCTTCTTCCACCAAATCTGTTAGATACCTCGGAGGTCTACTAAACCAATATGTTTTGCTTAACAAAAATCATCTTTAATCAAACTAATAAGGTCCCACCAAGATGTGAACTAGGGTTATGAAGGTAACTAAAATCCTAATTTTTTCACTTTACATAAAATGTTCTAACATCCATTTTAAGTTTCAGGTGGTGGAATGAGAAGACTCGACAAGTACGCTTTTATAGTTTACATCATTGTCTTTTCTTAAGCTTTCCACATTATGTTTACTTACCTGCATGTATGAACAAAACACAAACTTGTATGCTAAATAATGATGTCATCTTGCATGAAATCTAAAACAATCAAGATAGCCATAAAACAAAAACCCAAAACAAAATTGTAAATCAACCAAGATAAAATTTACCGCCACAACATTGAAAATATAAGACAACTCAAAATTTAATCACAAACATCACATAAAGAAACAACTACAACTAAATTAAGACTTCTATATCAGATGATCGGGAATCCCTTAGAGGAGGTAACCTACGGTTGCTAACAAAGCTTCCCACTGTCTAAATGAAATTATGAACTCATCAAGTTTAGTTTAGTAAATTCATTTGGACTAAGTGAATCCAATAGAAAATAGTGGTGTCAGAACGAAAGAATCATAAGATTCTAACCGGTGTCGCTCCAATCAACTTTAACATGCCTCATAAAATTTAAAGAACTTCAACCATAAGGCCGTCTGATTTGATATTATAACCCAACACCCTAGAAAACTTAAACTCATCATGACAAGGAGCTTAGAGCTAGCATGGTGGACAACACGACCATCTTCAACAGCAAAACCTGTCTTCCCCTGCTAAATCATATCTTCCTTAGAATTAAACAACCAAGCCATAAGATTTTGAGGTTGTCTGCTTATGCAACATAAATCCTCAGCTCATCTTTAGGCCTTTGTACAGCTCTGTTGTAAAATATAAGCCCTAACTTGTCTTAGGATTTCGAGGCTGTCGTTCGTCACGACCTAAATCCTCACATCTTCTAGGCTAGTTGTGTGATTGTTTCACACAAATGTAAGCTCTAACAAATAAAATTGGCAAGATGAAATACCTAAATAATTTTTCCTAAAAATTGAAGCCAAATAATAAGGTAGACTAGAAAGTCACCGAGGTTCTCTTCCAGATCTATGACATCCCTTAGTTCTTCCTCCTTTAGATTCCAAAACAAAATATTTCATATTTGAGCCAATCCCATTTCACACCTCTTTTTTCGGTATCATTGAAATGTCCTATCCTTTTGAAATTTTTGAAGATAAGATTTCCTGATTTTTATCGACAGTTTTCGTAGGTGACTTCGGTCATTTAAGATGTAATTAACTATAGGGGCTTGCTCTTAGAGGAAGCTTTTCCGAACCGAGCTTAATATAAACACTATTTAATTCTTTATATTAAATAGGGAAATTTGTTGGAAAAAAAATAGTTTCGAAGACCAAACGAATGTCATATATTTTTTAGTTTATTTGGTTGAGCCTCATCCTCAAATCTTGTGTTTATCCTTCGGGATAAATACAGGGTTTGAGGTATAGCACTTTTTCATTTAAACTATGAAAAATATCCAGTTTGATTTCATATTTTTCTAAAACTTAAATCTATATGTAAATTAAAACGTCATTCTGAAGCGGGTGACGAGATTTCGATTCTGGTGACCGACAACTTTTCATGGGCAACTTCCCAAACCAAAATAGTGCCGACAGCTATTGGCGAATTCACTGGGGAAGAAATTTTCCCTCCATTTAAACAAGGAAATATTATCTTCCCACATCGGTAATGTGCCCATTTCCCTCTTGGACCAATTAATACTTCTTCCGTTGACATACTTTACCCATCTCTAACTTTGGAATGTATGACCAACTTATTGGACTTCGGGAATGTCTGTTCAATTACCTTTGAATAGAGGGGTTCACGAGGCCATTAAGGACTCTTTAAATCTTTATGTGGGGTCGGACCCCAATAGATGTGTTGGTGGACTAGTTCCACCTGGTAATGTGTATTGCTAAATGGGTCCAGCACTGGGTCCTAAACACTTCACATCTCCCTTCCAAATTTGTTATTTTGCAAATTAAATCAAACTGTGTTGTGCAATGTGTGCTTCAAAATTAATTAAAATTTTCTACTTTTAAATCACCTTTTTACTAAAAATTTTAAAATCCCCACAAACTGAAAATTACTCAGTTTATAGACCAACCTCTATAAATTTTCAGTGCTTGCACTAAAGATTACAAGATTTTGGCCATATAGCTAACCCCAAAACTTTCTGTTTTAAAGCTGCTGCAATGGACTGCCCAACACTGACCTTTTCCTGCGACTTGCCGACAAGCCATGAAGCCTGTAATATTGCTCCCACCATTAAGTTCGGAGTTGGATTTGAAGACCTCGAGGTTATCCTCGAGAAGGCTCCGTTCGTCGTGATGGAAGTCACCACTCAAGAAATTCAGGAGCCATCTGTTCTATTCGACCTGAAATGTCTTCAGGACTTCCCATTCTACAAGAAAGCCAAGACTATTGTTGCTATCGTTGCACCTACCGGGCCTTCTGTCCTCGATGCTGGCAAGGGGAAAGAATGATCAATGAAGATCCGACTGAGGGATTAACTGTCCCGGCATCAGTATTCAAAATCGGGTTGGGTTCGAAGACTACACCACTAACTCAAACCCAAAGGATAAACCGTAGCAGGAGAGTAAAGAGAGCCACTAAAGCTTAGGCTCCTAAGGAAGTACCTACTGATGAAGTGCCTCACCAAGAGGAGTTAGAATTACTGGAAGCATATCAAATTACGTGAGAAAGTAGATTCCATCTTTTGATGGATACCGATGGGTACGAAAGTATCCAAGAGATTGTCACTACATTATCATTACTTCATGGACATGGTGAGGAGAAAAGGAAGTCTGCTTCTATCACCCTAGTTAGTTCTGTTTTTCAGAGACTAGCTGCCAAATAGGGTTACTCAGTTAAGGAATTACTTAATTGAGTGGGACATGCAATTTCCCCTCGTATGAAGAAAGAGATTTTAAAAGGCTTCAGATCTGCCAGACGATCTCAGAAGTCAATTAAAATTCCGCATGCTCGTATTCCCGTCTAGTTTCTCTTGGGAAGCAGAGTCGACACACCTATTGTTACCACCGATTCTACCACTACCAGGACCACAAGCTATCGACCAGTTAAGTGAAGACTGGGTCCAAGAATCTTACCAATCACCCACTACAAGAACATCGCAAAAATTCCAAAGGAAAAGATAAAAAGATTACGTGATACTGTAGCTCGTCTGCACCATGGGGAGCATACTTTTCCTCGACATACTGAAAGAAGAGAATCACAAGCACCGCAACTAGAATCTCCAGATATCAACCAACCGGAGATAATACACACTACAAATGAAAGAAGAGAAGTTGCCTCGAAAAACAAAGATGAGCAACAAAAGAAGGATTCTCCATCCGATGCCATATCAGAGAAAGAATTCAAGCAAATGGTCAAATAAGTTCGGGAGGCCATAGCCTAATCCGAGGGCAGTCCATTGATTCTAAAGGGTAGACCTTACCCGGAAGAATTTGATGTCGTACCCTTCCCAAAGGGTTTCGTGGCCCCAAAATTTAAAATATTTGATGGGACTGGAAATCTCAGACAATATATAGCACATTTCTGAGCCAATTGTGGATACACAAGGAATAGCANCCCTAGTTAGTTCTGTTTTTCAGAGACTAGCTGCCAAATAGGGTTACTCAGTTAAGGAATTACTTAATTGAGTGGGACATGCAATTTCCCCTCGTATGAAGAAAGAGATTTTAAAAGGCTTCAGATCTGCCAGACGATCTCAGAAGTCAATTAAAATTCCGCATGCTCGTATTCCCGTCTAGTTTCTCTTGGGAAGCAGAGTCGACACACCTATTGTTACCACCGATTCTACCACTACCAGGACCACAAGCTATCGACCAGTTAAGTGAAGACTGGGTCCAAGAATCTTACCAATCACCCACTACAAGAACATCGCAAAAATTCCAAAGGAAAAGATAAAAAGATTACGTGATACTGTAGCTCGTCTGCACCATGGGGAGCATACTTTTCCTCGACATACTGAAAGAAGAGAATCACAAGCACCGCAACTAGAATCTCCAGATATCAACCAACCGGAGATAATACACACTACAAATGAAAGAAGAGAAGTTGCCTCGAAAAACAAAGATGAGCAACAAAAGAAGGATTCTCCATCCGATGCCATATCAGAGAAAGAATTCAAGCAAATGGTCAAATAAGTTCGGGAGGCCATAGCCTAATCCGAGGGCAGTCCATTGATTCTAAAGGGTAGACCTTACCCGGAAGAATTTGATGTCGTACCCTTCCCAAAGGGTTTCGTGGCCCCAAAATTTAAAATATTTGATGGGACTGGAAATCCCAGACAATATATAGCACATTTCTGAGCCAATTGTGGATACACAAGGAATAGCGAAGCTTTACTCTTCCAATAGTTCTTCAGCAGCCTATCAAGGATCACATTCGATTGGTATGCCGATTTACCCAACAAATCAGTCAAGACATTTGCTGAGCTGGAACAACTATTTGTGAAAAGATTTTCCAGAACACAACACAATGTCTCTATAGGAGAGCTCATGATGGAAAAGCAAAAGCCCAACAAAACTTTGGTGGATTACATTTTGAGGTGGAGAAACATTAGCATGAAATGTAAACCTCAGTTATAGGAACATCATGCAATTTAGATCTTACTCAAAAGATTTTATGGCCTAGTAGCTTTCATGCTTAAGGGACTTACCATCAAATCATTCGAGAAACTACTCAGTAAAGTCAACAGTCTTCAAGAAGAAATCAAACATATGGACTCACACGAGAAGTTCAAGACAACCAGAGTGTTTGAAAAGATATCAAGAACAGTAGCAACTATCAACAAAGGAAAACAACCACTAAAGATATATCCAGAAAATTCTCGCCATTCTTCATCATAATATGCTCAGAAATAGAGTAATCAGTCCAATCAACGATCGCCCCAAAGACTGTAATCTCAGAATAAGAGAATATCTCTGAAAAAATGATAGAAAATGGTGCATTCTTTCAAAGATGAAGCCGTATCCAAAATGTTTAGAAGTCTGATGAAGAAACCTAAGTTCAGACTACCAGATCCAAAGAAGCCCGAAGAGGTTGATAAAAATGATGAACCAAATTATTACCTGTATCACCGATTGCTTGGCCACACTATAGAAGAATGCTTCATCATTAAGGATTAGCTCGAGAAAAATCTCATAGAAGGAAATATAATGATTCTGAAAGAATGTTTAAAAGAACCTGAAAAAGGTTTCATAAAAACGATTACAGCCAAGTCGATCTCTCTGATTGATTCATATACCAGAGAAGAGGGACGGAGTACAACTTGGGACAAACTTAAGAGGGTTCTAAGTAAAATTCAGAATTCATTGAAATAATCTTCCACATACACTGGAAAAGATGGATGGAGTATGGTTTGGAGCAAATCATCTAAAAAAATATTGAATCAAATCAAGAACGCATCAAAATAAACCCCCATTCAGAGTCTTTAGCCTGCTAAGCGTGAGATGAAGATTTTTCCACAAGATCCGTCATCGTCAAAGATAAAGAAGAAGAAGAACACTACCAAAAAGATTGATAGCACAGAGGGTAGGATAGGGGTTGCCTCTGCTAGATTGGTTGTCTCAGATTCAGGAAAGAAAACCCTTGAACCCTTGACTTTTATGATTATCTTTTTGCCTCCCCGGGGTCTCATGAATATATTGATTGTGATTTCGGCTACATTTTAACTATTTTTGGTGATAACGTAACTGATTATGACCAATCTAACTTTGATCTCGATTCCCAAAATGAATCTCAAATTATACTTGAGTATGACAAACTCGTTAACAATACCAAAGAAGACAACAACGATAACAGCTACGACAACACCGGGAGTGAGGAACCAATCCTCGAGTGCCAGGGCATACCCCTTGCCATCAACTTAGATCATTTCGAATACAAAGAAAAACCAAATAATTCAACAAAGGTACTTCAAGAAGAACAAATTACAAAAATAAACTTGAGGAGCGGTAAAGTGTTACCCCTNATAAATAAACGATCTCTTCATAACTAAAATTTTCTTTAATAAATACTTTGTTTTGTTCTTTTTCATGCTAAGTTTCAGCCCACTGACATTTTTCCTGTCGTCTGTAGAGAAATGTCAGGCCAGAGGGTAATCTTTGCCTTTAAAGATGGTTGGAATCTCGCACTAAATGAAGAAATGAAGCCGCAAGGTGACACTATAGATTTCAACATGGAATTTAACCAAGTTGGCATGGATTACGAGGGGCCTTTAATGAATTTCATTAGTCAACGGGAAAAGGAAGGGCTGCCTTCACTATTAAGGGTGGCCACCAAGGGCAGTGTGTCACTAAACGGAAAGAATGTGATGGTACAACAGGACCTGATGGAGTGGCCCACCCGTTTACCATCCATGATTGCTACAACAACTGAGGGCCTAGTTTCTGCTGATAATGAAAGGATACCATTTGCTCCACTACAAAGAACACAGCGAAGAAATGCCAGCCAATGAAAATAGAGAACTTGCTCACTCCAATTCCTGAGGGATACATTTATGATTCGAGCATGAAAGAGACCTCCTCCGGCTAGCCTGCTATGGATGAGGAGTCCGAGTTTGTTATAAAGTTAAAGATACTACCAACTTCAGATGTTCTGTGTATGGGTTGCCCTACCTGCAATGTCAAAATACCTGCACGGGCGTCAGCTACGGGGGCATTCAAGGAGTGCCTGGATTGCAATGTCCTACATATCAACACCATAACACATTATAAGAATATGAATCTACTGATGATGGGTCTCAAACCTCTGATTACCTGATAGAGGCAGAGCCATATGTCCCAATGGATGCAGTGTCGTATGTTCCGAGGGGTACAGAGCCAAACTTCCTATCAGACGCAGAATCATACATTTCATTAGAGCCACAGACAGCACCAACTTGGGTTTCTGCTGATATTTAAATGAGGGAATACACACGACAACTGCCGACTACTAGTATGGTGGAATATTATAAAATGAGCAAGGTAAATAAAGAAGACTTTGAATTCTACGAAGAAGTACAGGGAGAATTCATTAACATATTGGAGGGATTAGAACCGTATACCAGAGTCTTCTCAGAAATTGACAAACAAAGTATTCTTGACAGTATTTTTGACCTAAGGGATAGAGGTCAAGCAGGTTTACTTATGGAAAGAACCTATTCTGAGCTGAGGAAATGGATATGAGGAAAAGAGAGGATTACTATTTAGTGGGGCTGCTGCTATAACTTCACAAGTGATAGACAAGGGAATCCGACGAGGATCCTCAGACACGATCAAGTAGATCCAGTACCACCAATGATAATGTGGATGATCAAAAGAATGGTTAGATGGAGTATTCTGCCCGCTTCTTGCATTCTAAATAGTTGTATTATTAACATCTACTACGAGGGTGATTGCATATCCACACATCGATCACCATGACTTTGTGAGGCCTTTTTGTACGGTTTCATTCATGAGTAAAAGTAACATCTTATTTGGGAAAGAAATTGACATCGTCATTCCTAATGAGTTCAGAGGCTCTGTGGAGATTCCCCTACTAGTTGACTCAGTGCTTGTTCTTAAAGCCAATGATGCAGACATTGTCAAGAATTACATTCCAGGAGTGCGACACCGCAGCGTGTCCGTAACCTTCCGATGGATGGACGACAGCAAAATGCCGCACTGATTTCAGTCAGATCCAGAACTGGAGGAACTATTACCTTACGAGCTATGAGAGGGTTGCACTTCTAAGCACATGCAAAGGGAACTCTTGTCCTAAAGTGTGGCTTAGAAGGTCAACTCGATTAGGAGCTTGTCACAGCAGGAACAAACACTTAGAGGATTCCTTTCTACTTTACTACATTACAGCAAATATGATATATATCTGAGATACTCAGCCTATGATATGTACTTGGCTTGAGATATTTTGGATGTACTTTGATGCATTTTGCATATTGTACTTTTTGAGGCGTTGGCCTACACTTGATCTGTAACATTTTGTTGGAACAAATTAAAGAAGTTTCATTCAAAAATGTGTCTTTTTTTTCAATTGCCTTTTGTTCGATGGATAGAAGTTACAAACCACACGTTGGTTCAAAATTACAACGAATAAAGAACAAAATGACAAATAAAAAAATTGTAACGATAATAAAATTTAAGCAAAAATAACCAATAAACAAACAACAAAACAACTCTCTTTTGAAAAATCAACTAACTAGAATCAAAATTTGAAAACATATTTTGAAAAAATTAAATTTGATAAAAATAACAAGAAAAGAAAATAAATCTGTTGAGTGGATTTTCTCGATTTCGGAGTTTCTCACTCTTTGCTCGCGCAGTACAATTATCTTTGTCTGCACTAATTTCCTTCACATCCCCGCACAATTTCATATTCAACACAAGGTCCCACAAAATTCTACATATCTTCCTAAAATTGTTAGTCTTTTCACATGACACATATCTTTGGGTTTGACACCATCAATGCTCATTTTTGAATCAGTCCTTAATTTCTGATTCAGCGTTTTGAGGTCGGTCCCTACCTTCCGATGCTCTCTTTTAAGATTGATCTCTACCTTTCAATTCTCATTTTTGAATCAGTCACAAAATTCTGATTCACCCTTTTGAAGTCGGTCCCTACCTTCTAATGCTCTCTCTTTTGAGATTAATCTCTACCTTTCAATTCTCATTTTTTAATCAGTCCATAATTTTTAATTCACCCTTTTGAGGTCGGTCCCTACCTTCCGACACTCTTATTTGAGATTGATCCCTACCTTTAAATTCTCTTTTTTGAATCAGTACCTAATTTTTGATTCACCTTTTTGAGGTTGGTCCAGACATTCTGACGCTCTCTTTTGAGATTGATCCCTAACTTTCAATTCTCATTTTCAAATTAGTCCTTAATTTCTGATTCACCCTTTTGAGGTTGGTTCGTACCTTCAGATGCTCTCTTTTAAGATTGATCATTAACTTTCAATTCTCATTTTAGAATCAATTCTTAACCTCTGATTCACCCTTTTGAGGCAAGTCCCTACCTTTCGACGCTCACTTTTTTGATTGATCCTTAACTTTCAATCCTTATCCTGAGATTATTCCCTAACTTCTGATTCCTCTTATTTCATGATCGGTCCTTAACTTTCTACCCTCTTCTAAAATTAATACCAGAATTTCAAATCCACCCTGGAGTCAGTACTTACACACCGATTCCCATGTTTTATAAATTCCTGAAATCTCATAACTTAAGATTCACTCCCAATCCCCAGCAAAAGTCTCTACTTCTTGACTTTTGGTCAAATATTCACCTGCTATATTCCTCAGCAGAAGCAAATAACACACACAATCCCACACCCCTTCTATTTCTCTTGACTTAGGAGTTTGTATTGGTTTGGTTGATCACATCAGTCAATGCCAATACGTGCGGTGTGATTGCCCAGCACACCACAGCTTTTGGCGGTCCATTTGTTGACCTCATTTTTTGTTGAGGTGTAGTGTTCCTCTTTAGTAGCCTAAGGTATAGCCATAGGACTTCCTATTGACTATTCTTAGAAAATTAGAAAAGGAATCCTTGCCATTAGAAATTATAAACTCCTCTTTACTCAACTTGAAGTTCCACATCCTAACCTTTAGCACTTAGTAGGTAGGGTCAATATGGGGGAGCTCAAGAAGAGTTCCTATAGGACTGTTGGACCTTAGGGTTGACCCTGGGTGTTGGTCTAAAGCTAAGGCATTCACTACAATCACCTCACTCACAATCACTCACAAATGCAAACCCAAAATTTTCTTGACTTTAATCCCTTAATCTTTTGGGATGCTCATGTAGATGGTCCCCTAAACCCACTGGCCTTAGGCTAGGGTTTTGCTAAGGTCAGTTCATAGAGGACCCAAAATGGGGTTTCCATTGGTCCATGGATTATTAATGGTGGTTGGCACCCCAACTCTACCAAAATGCCCAACTTAGCCTTTTGCCCCTAAACGACCCCAAATTACCTAAGTACCCTTGAAACCCTAAATTTGGCCAAAATTCCCAAATTTACACAAAATACCCAATTTTTTTTCAAAAGTCATTTCAAACCTTTTGAGAACACCCAAATTACTAAAAATCAACAATAATTGCCAAATTACCAAAATACCTCTCCTTAGTCCAAAATTCCAAAAAAATTCAAAAAATCCCAAAAATTCCCAAAATACTCCAAATATTCCCACTTTCTGTTTTCTCAACCACCACATGACCCAATTTGGCCATTTTCACCATGTTGACCAAAACCCCCAACTTGCACTTAAAAGTCCCAATCTCCCCAAATCCACCTCAAATGTCCATCAAATTTGTCCCAATTTCCATCAATTTCAATCCTAAAATTAAATTAACCTTTTATATGACCAATCTAAACAAAATCCAAGCTCAATTGGCCTTTCTTTGAGCCCAATTTTGATCCAAATCAAAAGCCCCATTTTTGGCTACATGACCTAATCTCATGAAACTGAACCCATATCCTAGTTAGTTTGCCCCAATTTATGTTGAAAACTCTTTATGATGTTCCTGTTGATAATTTTCAATAATCCATTTGGAGTTAGCCCAAGGCTAGCCCAATCTAGACCCAAGTATAGCCCAACATGCCCAAAATGACCAAATCTCCAATATCCTTCAAATTGACCTCCAATTAAAATCAAAATCACATCAACCCTTCACCAAAAATGTTCCTTAAAATCATATACATCAAAAGCACTATTCAATTGGGCTTGAAAACATGGCTAGCCTAACCCAAACTCAACCATTGACCTTGTGAACTTAAATGGACCCATGACCAAATTTGACCAAATTAAACTCAACATGACCAAATTAACTCAACCACAACCAATCTTAGGAGCCCTAAGACTAAACTGAGACCACCTGACTCAAGATAAATGAGCTATGGACCAAAGGTCCCCCAAATTAAGGGATATATTTCCTTAATTTGCTTAACCAAAGATATCCTTGCCAAATCCTCCCACCNATGACCAAATTTGACCAAATTAAACTCAACATGACCAAATTAACTCAACCACAACCAATCTTAGGAGCCCTAGGACTAAACTGAGACCACCTTACTCAAGATAAATGTGCTATGGACCAAAGGTCCCACAAATTAAGGGATATATTTCCTTAATTTGCCTAACCAAAGATATCCTTGCCAAATCCTCCCACAAATTTATGTTAATTGCTTTGACAGATTCCTTTGAGGTTCCTGAACTCCTAGCCACCTTCCCCTGATCGGCCAACCTAGTCACCGAAGACACCAAAACCATAGGCCACCCCTCTTAAACTTCACCGAATTCAAACATAGATGTCAGCTCACCCAATTTAAATTCTAGAGCCCCTCTACCCTCCACCTAAGCATAACATTGCACCCACACATTGGNCACCTTCCCCTGATCGGCCAACCTAGTCACCGAAGACACCAAAACCATAGGCCACCCCTCTTAAACTTCACCCAATTCAAACATAGATGTCAGCTCACCCAATTTAAATTTTAGAGCCCCTCTACCCTCCACCTAAGCATCACATTGCACCCACACATTGACCCTGGCAGCCAGCCTAAACATATTTTTATAAAAGCTCCCCTCCACGGCCATAGAAGGAGAGTTGAAATTTTCTCAGTGAGAGCCCTCCAAATTACCCATAGAGACTCTTTAAGACCCCCTCAACTCATGCCAACCACTTTCCCTCACTGTTTTCCACTGTANAGCCCGAAATATCATCAAAGAAGTACATGCCGGATTGTGTGGCGCTCACCAATCAAGACCAAAAATGAAAATGAAGATCAAGAGAATAAGATATTATTGGACAACAATGATTTCTGACGGCATGGATACAGCCATAAAATGTCACCAGTGTCAAGTGCATGGGGTGGTCTTGCACCAACCTCTGAATGTGTCACATCAAACCGTTGCTTCGTTGTCATTCGAGTGTTGGGGCACCAACATAATAGGTTNAGCCCGAAATATCATCAAAGAAGTACATGCCGGATTGTGTGGCGCTCACCAATCAAGACCAAAAATGAAAATAAAGATCAAGAGAATAAGATATTATTGGACAACAATGATTTCTGACTGCATGGATACAGCCATAAAATGTCACCAGTGTCAAGTGCATGGGGTGGTCTTGCACCAACCTCTGAATGTGTCGCATCAAACCGTTGCTTCGTTGTCATTCGAGTGTTGGGGCACCGACATAATAGGTCCGATAGACCCTCCATCTTCTAAAGGACAAAGGTTTATACTTACTGCTACAGACTATTTCTCCAAATGGGCAGAGGCAGTGCCACTACGAGAGGTTATGGCACAGCACGTCCTTCTGTTCTTGAAAAGCCAAGTCATCTACCGTTTCAGAGTGCCTTGAAAAATAATTTTCAACAATGAGACAACTTTTAAAAGCATAAAGATCAACAATTTTGTCAAAATACACGAGATAGATTGAAGCTACTCTACATTTTATNACCGTTACAGAGTGCCTTGAAAAATAATTTTCAACAATGAGACAACTTTTAAAAGCATAAAGATCAACAATTCTGTCAAAATACACGAGATAGATTGAAGCTACTCTACATTTTACTATCCCAAAGAAAACGAATTGGCTGAAGCTTTCACAAGACATTGGTACAGATTTTAAAGAAGACTCTAGAAGAAAATAAAAGAGTTTGGCACAAAAAATTGCTAGAAGCTTTGTGGGGCTACCGAATGACGTTCAAGACTCCCACTCAGTGTACACCCTACATGCTTGTGTACGGGTTCGAGGCCGTGCTATCGTTAGAAATTCAAGCGCCATCTCTTAGAGTCGTTGTTGCCAACAAACTCAGAATAGAAGAAAGTGCGAAGCTTAGGCTCGAAGAACTAGAGAGTCTTGAAGGAAAATTNCAAGACTCCCACTCAGTGTACACCCTACATGCTTGTGTACGGGTTCGAGGCCGTGCTATCGTTAGAAATTCAGACGCCATCTCTTAGAGTCGTTGTTGCCAACAAACTCAGAATAGAAGAAAGTCCGAAGCTCAGGCTCGAAGAACTAGAGAGTCTTGAAGGAAAATGACTTAAAGCACAATAACATCTCAAACATTACCAGGCAAAGATGGTACAAGCTCATGACAAATTGGTTCGCCCAAGGACATTCAAAGTTTGTGACCTTATAGTCGTGCTCAAAAGGCCTATTCTTGTACGCCGCAAGATAGGTGGAAAATTCGAGCCAACTTGGGAGGGACTATTTGTCATTGAAAAGGTCTACGCAGGAGGAGCCTACCAATTAGTAGACTTCTGAGGTGAAAGACCCATGCTACCAATCAATGGATGATACCTGAAGACATACTACATAACCTAACATTGCTTGCCTTCACTTGATTTGAAAATTTGAAATTTTGATTGTTTTGTTAGGTTATCTATGTTGCCAAAAGTTTATGACCGGGTCCAAAATTTTTGTAACAAAATCAACCTAAACATAACAAACTTTTTGGAAAATTACACACTTCAATTTTCTCTTTTCAAACTTAATATCCTACTAAATTAAACAAAATTCACACATAAATAAACGATCTCTTCATAACTAAAATTTTCTTTAATAAATACTTTGTTTTGTTCTTTTTCATGCTAAGTTTCAGCCCACTGACATTTTTCCTGTCGTCTGTAGAGAAATGTCAGGCCAGAGGGTAATCTTTGCCTTTAAAGATGGTTGGAATCTCGCACTAAATGAAGAAATGAAGCCGCAAGGTGACACTATAGATTTCAACATGGAATTTAACCAAGTTGGCATGGATTACGAGGGGCCTTTAATGAATTTCATTAGTCAACGGGAAAAGGAAGGGCTGCCTTCACTATTAAGGGTGGCCACCAAGGGCAGTGTGTCACTAAACGGAAAGAATGTGATGGTACAACAGGACCTGATGGAGTGGCCCACCCGTTTACCATCCATGATTGCTACAGCAACTGAGGGCCTAGTTTCTGCTGATAATGAAAGGATACCATTTGCTCCACTACAAAGAACACAGCGAAGAAATTCCAGCCAATGAAAATAGAGAACTTGCTCACTCCAATTCCTGAGGGATACATTTATGATTCGAGCATGAAAGAGACCTCCTCCGGCTAGCCTGCTATGGATGAGGAGTCCGAGTTTGTTATAAAGTTAAAGATACTACCAACTTCAGATGTTCTGTGTATGGGTTGCCCTACCTGCAATGTCAAAATACCTGCACGGGCGTCAGCTACGGGGGCATTCAAGGAGTGCCTGGATTGCAATGTCCTACATATCAACACCATAACACATTATAAGAATATGAATCTACTGATGATGGGTCTCAAACCTCTGATTACCTGATAGAGGCAGAGCCATATGTCCCAATGGATGCAGTGTCGTATGTTCCGAGGGGTACAGAGCCAAACTTCCTATCAGACGCAGAATCATACATTTCATTAGAGCCACAGACAGCACCAACTTGGGTTTCTGCTGATATTTAAATGAGGGAATACACACGACAACTGCCGACTACTAGTATGGTGGAATATTATAAAATGAGCAAGGTAAATAAAGAAGACTTTGAATTCTACGAAGAAGTACAGGGAGAATTCATTAACATATTGGAGGGATTAGAACCGTATACCAGAGTCTTCTCAGAAATTGACAAACAAAGTATTCTTGACAGTATTTTTGACCTAAGGGATAGAGGTCAAGCAGGTTTACTTATGGAAAGAACCTATTCTGAGCTGAGGAAATGGATATGAGGAAAAGAGAGGATTACTATTTAGTGGGGCTGCTGCTATAACTTCACAAGTGATAGACAAGGGAATCCGACGAGGATCCTCAGACACGATCAAGTAGATCCAGTACCACCAATGATAATGTGGATGATCAAAAGAATGGTTAGATGGAGTATTCTGCCCGCTTCTTGCATTCTAAATAGTTGTATTATTAACATCTACTACGAGGGTGATTGCATATCCACACATCGATCACCATGACTTTGTGAGGCCTTTTTGTACGGTTTCATTCATGAGTAAAAGTAACATCTTATTTGGGAAAGAAATTGACATCGTCATTCCTAATGAGTTCAGAGGCTCTGTGGAGATTCCCCTACTAGTTGACTCAGTGCTTGTTCTTAAAGCCAATGATGCAGACATTGTCAAGAATTACATTCCAGGAGTGCGACACCGCAGCGTGTCCGTAACCTTCCGATGGATGGACGACAGCAAAATGCCGCACTGATTTCAGTCAGATCCAGAACTGGAGGAACTATTACCTTACGAGCTATGAGAGGGTTGCACTTCTAAGCACATGCAAAGGGAACTCTTGTCCTAAAGTGTGGCTTAGAAGGTCAACTCGATTAGGAGCTTGTCACAGCAGGAACAAACACTTAGAGGATTCCTTTCTACTTTACTACATTACAGCAAATATGATATATATCTGAGATACTCAGCCTATGATATGTACTTGGCTTGAGATATTTTGGATGTACTTTGATGCATTTTGCATATTGTACTTTTTGAGGCGTTGGCCTACACTTGATCTGTAACATTTTGTTGGAACAAATTAAAGAAGTTTCATTCAAAAATGTGTCTTTTTTTTCAATTGCCTTTTGTTCGATGGATAGAAGTTACAAACCACACGTTGGTTCAAAATTACAACGAATAAAGAACAAAATGACAAATAAAAAAATTGTAACGATAATAAAATTTAAGCAAAAATAACCAATAAACAAACAACAAAACAACTCTCTTTTGAAAAATCAACTAACTAGAATCAAAATTTGAAAACATATTTTGAAAAAATTAAATTTGATAAAAATAACAAGAAAAGAAAATAAATCTGTTGAGTGGATTTTCTCGATTTCGGAGTTTCTCACTCTTTGCTCGCGCAGTACAATTATCTTTGTCTGCACTAATTTCCTTCACATCCCCGCACAATTTCATATTCAACACAAGGTCCCACAAAATTCTACATATCTTCCTAAAATTGTTAGTCTTTTCACATGACACATATCTTTGGGTTTGACACCATCAATGCTCATTTTTGAATCAGTCCTTAATTTCTGATTCAGCGTTTTGAGGTCGGTCCCTACCTTCCGATGCTCTCTTTTAAGATTGATCTCTACCTTTCAATTCTCATTTTTGAATCAGTCACAAAATTCTGATTCACCCTTTTGAAGTCGGTCCCTACCTTCTAATGCTCTCTCTTTTGAGATTAATCTCTACCTTTCAATTCTCATTTTTTAATCAGTCCATAATTTTTAATTCACCCTTTTGAGGTCGGTCCCTACCTTCCGACACTCTTATTTGAGATTGATCCCTACCTTTAAATTCTCTTTTTTGAATCAGTACCTAATTTTTGATTCACCTTTTTGAGGTTGGTCCAGACATTCTGACGCTCTCTTTTGAGATTGATCCCTAACTTTCAATTCTCATTTTCAAATTAGTCCTTAATTTCTGATTCACCCTTTTGAGGTTGGTTCGTACCTTCAGATGCTCTCTTTTAAGATTGATCATTAACTTTCAATTCTCATTTTAGAATCAATTCTTAACCTCTGATTCACCCTTTTGAGGCAAGTCCCTACCTTTCGACGCTCACTTTTTTGATTGATCCTTAACTTTCAATCCTTATCCTGAGATTATTCCCTAACTTCTGATTCCTCTTATTTCATGATCGGTCCTTAACTTTCTACCCTCTTCTAAAATTAATACCAGAATTTCAAATCCACCCTGGAGTCAGTACTTACACACCGATTCCCATGTTTTATAAATTCCTGAAATCTCATAACTTAAGATTCACTCCCAATCCCCAGCAAAAGTCTCTACTTCTTGACTTTTGGTCAAATATTCACCTGCTATATTCCTCAGCAGAAGCAAATAACACACACAATCCCACACCCCTTCTATTTCTCTTGACTTAGGAGTTTGTATTGGTTTGGTTGATCACATCAGTCAATGCCAATACGTGCGGTGTGATTGCCCAGCACACCACAGCTTTTGGCGGTCCATTTGTTGACCTCATTTTTTGTTGAGGTGTAGTGTTCCTCTTTAGTAGCCTAAGGTATAGCCATAGGACTTCCTATTGACTATTCTTAGAAAATTAGAAAAGGAATCCTTGCCATTAGAAATTATAAACTCCTCTTTACTCAACTTGAAGTTCCACATCCTAACCTTTAGCACTTAGTAGGTAGGGTCAATATGGGGGAGCTCAAGAAGAGTTCCTATAGGACTGTTGGACCTTAGGGTTGACCCTGGGTGTTGGTCTAAAGCTAAGGCATTCACTACAATCACCTCACTCACAATCACTCACAAATGCAAACCCAAAATTTTCTTGACTTTAATCCCTTAATCTTTTGGGATGCTCATGTAGATGGTCCCCTAAACCCACTGGCCTTAGGCTAGGGTTTTGCTAAGGTCAGTTCATAGAGGACCCAAAATGGGGTTTCCATTGGTCCATGGATTATTAATGGTGGTTGGCACCCCAACTCTACCAAAATGCCCAACTTAGCCTTTTGCCCCTAAACGACCCCAAATTACCTAAGTACCCTTGAAACCCTAAATTTGGCCAAAATTCCCAAATTTACACAAAATACCCAATTTTTTTTCAAAAGTCATTTCAAACCTTTTGAGAACACCCAAATTACTAAAAATCAACAATAATTGCCAAATTACCAAAATACCTCTCCTTAGTCCAAAATTCCAAAAAAATTCAAAAAATCCCAAAAATTCCCAAAATACTCCAAATATTCCCACTTTCTGNCCAAATTACTAAAAATCAACAATAATTGCCAAATTACCAAAATACCTCTCCTTAGTCCAAAATTCCAAAAAATTTCAAAAAATCCCAAAAATTCCCAAAATACTCCAAATATTCCCACTTTCTATTTTCTCAACCACCACATGACCCAATTTGGCCATTTTCACCATGTTGACCAAAACCCCCAACTTGCACTTAAAAGTCCCAATCTCCCCAAATCCACCTCAAATGTCCATCAAATTTGTCCCAATTTCCATCAATTTCAATCCTAAAATTANCCTTTAGGATAGATACAGGGTTTGAGGTATAACGCTTTTTCATTTAAACTATGAAAAATATGGGGTCAGTTTGATTTCATATATTTCTAAAACTTAAATCTATATGTAAATTAAAACGTCCTTCTGAAGCTGGCAATGAGATTTCGATTTCGGTGACCGATAGCTTCTCACGGGCAACTTCCCAAACCAAAATAGTGTCCACAGTTATACAAAGGCTTAAAGATAAGTTGAGAATTTATGTTGCATAAGAAAAAAACCTCGAAATCCTATGGCTTGTTATTTATATCTAAGAAAAAATGTGTTGTTGTAGATCCTCCTGCTGTTGAAGGTGGCCATGCTGCCCACAATGCTAGCTCGTCGTGACGAGTTTAAGTTTTTTAATGTTTCAAGTTATGATGTCAAATTAAATATCTCTATGATTAAAGTTCTTTAAATGTTATGGGGGCATATTAAAGTTGATTAGAGCGACATTGGTTAAGATTCTATGGTTCCCTCATTCTGGTACCACTATTTTCTATTAGATTCACTTAGTCTAAATGAATTTACTAAACTCAAATTAACGAGTTCCATACTTTCATTTAGACAGTGGAAAATCTCATTAGAAACCCTAAGTTACCTCCTCCGAGGGATTCTCAATCATTTGATAGAGACATCTTAATTTAATTGCAATTATTGTTTTGTGATGTTTGTGATTAAATTTTGAGTTGTTTTATATTTTGAAGGTTGTGGAGGTGAGTTTTATCTGGATTGATTTTAGTTTNAAGGTCAAACAGTCCTATAGGGACTCTCCATGAGATCCTCCATACTGACCCCACCTACTAAGTGCTAGAGGTTAGGACAAATATGTGGAACTTCAAGTTAAGGAAGGAAGAGTTTAGAATTTCTAATGGTGAGGGTTCCTTTTCTAGTTTTCTAAGAGTAGTCAATAGGAAAGTCCTTGTTGACCTCATTTTTGGTTGAGGTTTAGTTTTTCGTCTTTAGTAGCCTAAGGTCTAGCCATAGGACTCTTCCTGTTGACTATTTCTCAGAAAACTAGACATGGAACCCTCACCATTAGAAATTCCAAACCCTTCTCCACTCAACTTGAAATTCCACATATTGCTCTCAAACTCTAAATACTTAGTAGGTGGGGTCACTATGGGGGAAACTCAAGATGAGTCACCGTTAGGATTGCTGGACCTTAGGGTTAACCTTGGGAGTTGGTCTGGAGCTAAGGCACTCACTACACTCATCTACACCCACATTCACTCACAACCATGAACTCAAATTTCTAGCCTAGATCCTTTGATCTTTTGGGACACTCATGTAGATGGTCCCCTAAACCTACTAGCCCTAGGGTTATGGTAGCTAAGACCACTATGTAGAGGACCCAAAATGGGGTTTCCTTTGGTCCATGGCTTATTGGTTATGATCAANAGGACCCAAAATAGGGTTTTCATTGTTCCATGACTTGCTGGTGATGGTTGGTACCTCAACTCTACCAAAATACGGATCTTCCCCTTTTTGCCCTATACACCCCCAAATTACTAAAACACCCCTCCATAACCCAAAATTCCAAAAATTCCAAAAATTCCTAGAAAATCTCAATAAATCTCAAATATTTCCAATTTCATTTCTCTCAACTACTACATGACNAGCAAGTGTTACAAATGGAATTCTCCAGTGCACAACGCTGGGAGATGTACTTTGATGGTGCTTCATCAGCCATAAAAGACAAAGGATCAAATAAAATCATACAAGGCAAAGCAGAGATTGGTTTGATCTTTATAACACCATATAAGGGTATGTTGAGGTTATCATACCACCTGACAGAGCCGTACACCAATAATAAAGTAGAATATGAAGCCTTGATCATCGGATTAGAATTGACAATCTCAATGGATATAACAGATATTACCATCGCTGGACAATACAAAATTTTCAAACCAAGATTAGTAAAATATCACTGATATGTGATGAAGCTACTGGAGCAAACCCCTTTCGTGGCTTTCTACCAGATTCTTAGGGGAGATAAGGCCCATGCCGACTCTCTTGCAAAACTCGCTAAAGAGCTGGCGTGTCCCCTCGAAGGATTCCATTGAAATCTCAGAACAGGGAAGATAAATTTTGTCTCGAATCAACCTCGATAATCTCCACAAGCTTGGAAAAGAAGAAACAATGATTGCAGTTGCAGATATCAACGAAGATTGACACAAGCCATTAATAGAATAATTACATACTGGAAAGTTTCTAGAAGATAAGTCTAAGGCACATCACATCACAAAGAGGTTTATGTCGTATACTCTAGTGGGTGATGTCCTCTATAGAAGATCATTCGACCAGATGTGGCTACGATACCTAAGCAAAGTCGAAGCCCGAAATATCATCAAAGAAGTACATGCCGGATTGTGTGGCGCTCACCAATCAAGACCAAAAATGAAAAT